>APFE031714963.1:114394-142095 GCA_000404065.3 Pinus taeda | reverse complement strand
ATAGATATATCAATGTCCTATGCAAACTTGGCCATGAATCCAAAAACCAAAATCTCTTTATTTGGAGTTTTTAGTCTACATAGATTAACGTAGGGACAGGATTATTTTTTAAATCTATGTTATAAAGGATTTAAGCCTAGTTTTTCTACAAGTAGTGTTGGTTTCTCATAGGTCACTCTATATGTTATGATCGTACTCTATATATAATACTGTTAAGAATATTAATATAGTAAAGAACCCTACAAAAAAATTGAGTTGGTATTATACTTTCTTATTATTATTTTTTTCTAAATTTGACAAATTCTATTTATGTAACAAAATAGTACAAGGAGGCACCAGCCTCCACAGAGCACATCCAAAATATGCCAAGTTTAACAACAACAACTGAAAGAGACTACCCTCACTGGGGAAGCTAGTCCAAAACCATACAATTTTGTTGCCCATGCAAGGGTATCAGCCTTTAGTACCAGATTTTCTTGAACAATTAACAAAATTATCAACATTGCATAATAAAAAAACACCCGAATGGACCCATAGAATTGGGAGTTAGGAACCCATAACCTAAAAAGACCTTGACTAGCTAGGTGTCATTAGGTGGAGGAGGTTCTTCCACTATCAGACACCTATATGCCTCCATGTCGTCTTCTGCATCCTGTTTATCTCTCGTAGTTTCTTCGATGTTCTTGAAGCGACCTGGATTAATGCATTCCTGAGCTACCTCTGTGCGTCCCTGAGCTACTTCGCTGCTTTCGTGCATCCTTGAGCTACTTCAAGGGGCTTTTCTCTTGCTGGTAGTGTTATGCACCTGAGTATTGTAGGTTGGGTCTTCAGAGTTTTGTGGCTCCTCTCTAAATGCCACCGAGATAGTTGCTATTATGCAGGGACATTTCAGCATGCAGTGAAAGTGAAATTGATCCAAATGGCTGGGATTCAAGGATGAAACAGAGGTAGTAGGAGACTGGGGAGCATCATCAATAGGTTGAGGACCTGCAGTTTGAGTTCGCCCCAGACCACTGCGAGTGGCTAGGTAGCGACTAGAGAAATGAGCTGCAGAAGGGGAGGATGAGTTAGAGGGGGAAGAGTTAGAGAGGGACAAGGAGGGGAGGAAAATTGTTCTTCCTCTGCTACTGCCCCTCCTAAAACGCATTCTATGGTGTAGACGAGGCATGCTCTACTGGGCAAAAGCAAGTGGACGAGGACGAGAAGGATTACAGCCAAAGAATGAGTGGGAAATTGGAGCAGAAGGAGCTAAAATCATCATTTTAGAGCTGAGATTCAAGACTGTAGAACTTGTCTAAAGGCAACATAAAAGGCTGTATGAGAAGGGTGCACCATCCACCATCTCAATGCAGCATAGAATTTGGCAATGTCTCCCCGTTGTCATGAATGAGTTCGGCTCTACAACAGTAGGGAGACAATTGCAGATTAGAGGAGGTGGAGTAGGGGATGATGATCTAAAGAGGCCATCTTAAAACCCGAATCGGTGAAGCCTTGACCTGCGCAGTGCATTAATATGCCATTAATTTTAGTAGTGACCTTCCGGGTGGAAGCGTGGGTGACCAGGTGGCCTTGCCACTTGCCAACCCATGGTCGCTGCATCGTACCAGCGCAATTAAACACCCGCATCCGGGATGGTATTATGTTTTATTATTATTATTATTATTATTATTATTATTATTATTATTATTATTATTATTTGATTTAATACTTTATTTTATGAACACTACAAAATCACTTCCATATTAAAAAGCATTTAAATGTTTAAGCTCATGCACAACCACTACAATGTCTCTCTTGTATTGGTCTAACATTTAAATGTTTACACTCATTTATAGACATTACAACATCTCCCCCATACTATGATATAAAGTGCATCTCGATGCAATGAGTGCTTTGTTAATGGAAATTAATTTGAGTTTTGGTAGATACCTTAGACTATCATTGTTTCAAATCCAATTTTACACACCTTTTTCACTTAATGTAAATCCTATTCCTATCAAAATCATAGCCCTCTTCCAAATAATTTTTTTTATTGGTTTTCAATGCACAATATATTAATTATTCTTGAGGTTGGTAGCCTCATTATCTATGTTTTTTAGTAATATAATGCATAGAAAGCCTCATTACCCTTCTTGTTATGCACCTCCTTTTCTTCAATGTAAGGACAAAGAAATCCTCAATAACATCGTTACTTTATACCTCCTTGTCTCCATTTTTTGGTAATGTAATAATATAGAAACCATTGTGTATGGTAATAGGGCCTTGCTCTTTGCTTGCCACTTTTCCTTTCTGCAACATCGCTCTCCCTCAGCATTAGCTGGTATTGAGGGAAGAGCCATCATACTTCTTGTAATGGCCATTTAGCTCTCATAAGGCTCAAGCACAATCTGTCATCTCGCAAAATTTTCCATTGATTACCATTTAGGAAAATAATGGATTGTTTCTCCCATTCTAGATGTCTCTGAAAGGCCTTTCAAGACCTCTATTCTCATTTTCATTTTATGACATCGAGGTTCTCTTGGCCATTGTTTTTTTTTTGTCATTTTCTTCATGTTTGAAGCTTGAATCTAAATTATTTAAGTGTGGTGGGCTCATATTTCTAAAAGAAAGGATCATTCTACTTAAGAGGAAAGAGTAATGTATAGAAGAAATTCAAGATGACTATAAGAATTTATATATCCATTCTTCCATTTCAACTATATTAAGGGTCTATCCAACAACTGATATGTCTTGTATGCTACATTTACATAACAGGGATTTTTGTGTCCCCTTATTTTAGTCTCTTTCAAACCTTGTGTAATATTTTTACAATTTGTATTTGATTACTTTCATATTTCCATATTATCTACTTTTTGACTTTATCCATCCATTTCCTTTCCATTAATTCAATTTTCTGAAATTCCACTCATTGTTAAGGGGTAAAACTATAATTTGAAAATTTCTCGGAGATATGAGGGCTTATTTTCAACCTTATTATTGCTAGAAAAATTACTCATACCTCACTACAAGAGTTTGTTTAAGATGCATTCTCCCTTCTCCATTATGAACATAGTGATAAATGGAAATGATAACTTGTTGTAGCAACTACAACACCCTCCAAAATTTTGGCCTACATCCAAATTTCTGAGCCTTCTTTTGTTTTTCCCCTTGACGTTTGCAAACACTCAAGCTCATCCCATAAGCTCTTGTCGAGACTTCACACCCTTTTTCTTGATTAACCATCGGTTCTCTTTGGGCACGTTGATTTGTATGTCATGCTTGTGAGTTAGTTCTGGTGATTTTGAAGGTTTTCCTTTGTGTGCATGAGTTGGTTTTTCTTTACCAACATTGGTTGCACTCACACAAAAAGGTGTAAAAATTCTCATGCAAGTGTCATCATAGCCATTCAAAGACATATCTCAAGTGTCACAATTTTTTCTCTTAACCCATGATTTAGTCTCATTGAGCATGTGTTTGTCTTGTTGGTTTTAGGTGTCTTATCATCGAGTCATGCTAACTGTATGATCATAATGTCATGTATGCACAAGTTCACTTTCCTTCACACTTAGTCATTTCTCCTTAAAGTCTGTCAATCAGACAACCCTCCTTCAACTGGACCCAGATCTTAGTGACCTTGAACTATTGCCTAGAACTTTGTAGAGCTTGGGTTGTCCTCTAGGAAGCCTGCAGTGCATAATTCCAAAAATTGTGCAGTTGGTCGTCTCCTAGAACTACACAAAAGTTGTATCAGAACTTGATCTAGACTACGCTTCCCACAACATCACCCATCAAGCCTCTGGATGATGAACTAGAAAAAATAATTTGAGTTGTGAGTGAGGGCTACACTGATCTCGAAAATTGTGCAAAACTTATCTAGCTTGACTGGCTTGCACTGTCTGAAGAAACTGCACAGACATGTGGGACAAGCCTTTGCTACCTATTACTACAATATCCTGACAAATTGCGCAGATCTAACAGAAAGGATTCACTACTGACCTGCTCTTTTCTCCCTTAGAAAATTGCGTAGATTTGTCTATTACCTTCCCTTCTTCCGCACTCTGCATTCAACCCAAAAATTCAGCACTTATGTCTAGGATCCTTGCTGCCTATCCTGGATTATCTCCCAGAATTGTGCAATGTTGATCAAGAGCTCCTACAGTGTGATAATGTCCTCCTCTGCAAAATTGTGCGAATATTTTTGCTTGTGCCTCTTGATTCCTTCTTTGTCTTCCTGGGAGAAACTATGCAGATCCCACTAGGATGACCTACCCAATTCTCCCCTCGAAAATTGCGCAGATTGGTCCAACAGTTCCCTAACATTATGTGAGGTGTTCCTCATGGAAACTGCACAATTCTACCTCTGATCTTAGATTTTCTTTACATCTATCACTACTGTCCCAGATTGTGCAAATCTACCTCCTATTGACATCTACATAGTTTTTTTAGATAGTACTCCAGAGCCTTGCATCCTAACCTGAGCTGTGCTCTGTGCATTTTCATTGCCATGTCCCTCTCCTGATCACCTGCACCAAAATGGAAAATAATGGATCAAGTTAGACTAGGAGAATTCTGGACTAGGAGATTATCTTTGATAATTGCGCAATCTTGATTAGTAACTCTTGCAACCCAATCCTATCCTCCTATAGAAAACTACGTAGATTTTTTTTTGGTGCCTCTTGATGCCTGCTCTGTCTTCACCAGAGAGATTGCACAGATACTAGCTAGACGACCTACTTAGTGCTCCCCTTGAATTTCATAGATTAGCCCAACAGTTCACCGACTCACTACCAGGTCATCCTCCCAGAAACTACGGAATTATGCCTCCTAGCTGGACATTTCCCCACAACTATCATTGTTTTCCCAGATTTCATGAATCATCATCCCAATGACATCTATACAATTTTTCCTAATAGTGTTCCAGAGCCTCGAATCCCATCCTGAGCTATTTTCCGCGTAGTTTCAGTGCCCTATCCCTTCCCCGATCAGCTACACCAAAACAAAAAACAATGGATCATGTTAGACTAGGATATTTCTAGATTTGATGTTGTCTCATCATGAGTGATTGTAGGAACATGTGCGTTGATGAAATATATCATGATGATCAACGAATGCACAAAGCACATCGAGCCACCAGCAATAGGGACACATACACATGCACCATCAAGCAAAGACCAAGACCATCAAAGACCTCACCTATTTTTCCATGTGATAGTGAAGACATGTTACGTTGAGAGTATACCATCAGTCAGTAGCACAACAGCTTGACACGGACACCACAATCAGCCAATACATGTTATTAGTGTCATAACGCATTGTGTCATGAGTTGTCTCGACCACATCACTACTATCGGCCATACTTGTTGTAATCAATGCAATGTGAAGTGGAAGTCCAAGAGACCCACATATGAAGTTAAAGAGTCATGTAAAATTGAAAGGTCATAGGATTTAAAACAATCATGTTGGGATGGGGTCCGTAGGGTCAATTTTTGTCTGTTAAGTCAATTTTTTTAATAATTTTTTTTAAGGAATGTAAAGTCTCCATGAAATGTGGAATTGGAGCACGAAGCTAAGTAGAGTCAAAGGGGCATTATCCCCTTGTATGGGTTGGTGATAGAGTTGTTTGGAGACCCACCCATGGTCCGCCGACCATGGTATTGTAACGAAAACATTATAAATAGATGAGTCATAGAGAGTCTTAATAACTATAGAACTAAAGAGAAGAAACATTGTAAGGGCGAGGTGCTAAGGAAGGAAGAGCATGTTTCCTGTCCTTAGGTGAAAGGGGAAGTCTCCTACAAGTGAATGCGCAAAGATGTTGGTAAGTCTGCAAGCTGAGTGTGAAGGTAGGAGAAGTTTGTAATTTAACACTTATTCATAATAAAAACTATTTTGAGTCAAATTTGTGCATCTATGTCTTGTTTATTGTCTCAGTTAAGTTTGTATCCCTTTGCGCCCTGTTATGATTCATGTCAACTAACGATTTTTTATTACACGAAAGTAGTGGATCAATATTTGTTATGCATGATAATATTAAAACCTTTGCGAAGAGTTGGAAGCTATTATATAGATCCAATGTAGTTAGTTGTTCGGAAAGCATAGATCTGTGCGATGATAGATTTAGGCCTGAAGGGCTTTCAAATACACATTTACTACGCGAAACAGCTAGAGCTGTAATCCTTCTACATAATAACTATCATTAAGTACCTTTGTGAGGACTTGAACATAATTTTGATAGAGTTGTAGTAGCGGACAATCGAAAGGAATAGATCTGCGTGAAGGTAGATATAAACCTTGAGAACCCTAGGAAACTATCACAGAGGCCTATGGATGCAGAAACCTAGCTCTAGCATCCCCTAATACTACTTTAGGCGAGACTACATCCTGTGCTACATAGGTTGTTATCGAGAGGGCTGGCAGTTCGGGTTTCATTCGTTGGCACAAATAACTCTAAACATCGGTCAGGCCCCCTTAATCCAACAAATGGTTCTTTTGCCAGGACCGTGATCAATCCGAGGAATGTGTGATGTTGAATAATTGGTTTCCTACTAAGAAAGAAATTGAGAAGTGGCTCAATTGAAAGGAACATTCATTCGCATCTCAGGAGAAAAGAAACCCATGGTAGTCCAAGGAATAATGGTTGTTCAGATACCTATACTCAGATGAAACTAAGAGATTATTCTCTTTCTTCCCTTACGAACTACATGAGTGGCTATCTAGATTTGCAGACATTCATAGTACATGGAGACTTCATGGCCCTATTGTGTGGACTCTAGAGCTATTGAGGTGCCCAAAAGCTTCAAAAAACAAAATCGTGTGGGTCGTTGATCACTAGATTGATTGCATACTTGGATGATTTGTTACTAAGATTGTGATCGATATGACTGTCAGTTATAGCGAAGCAGAGAAGAAGCTCTTTAAAGGACTATAAGGTAAGTGCTTCAAATCTATGAAATATTGGATTAAGATGTTGTTATGTCAAAAATGGGTTATGCCATTACCTTGATGTTGGGGACTATGCAATGTAGAAAAACCTTTAGAAGGAATGGAGAATCAGGCTCTGAATATAGTTCACTATTGGGATCCTCGTCAAGTGACGACGAAGGAACTATTTTGAATACACCATGAAGTGCATTGCAATTGGTAAGTTGGAGTATTTCACAGATACCTCATCCATCCACTCTGCCTCCACCTCCACCTCCACCATTCAACATGAAAAATGCAATGAAGATGTCGATATTCAAAGGGGTAGGAGGCAAAGACCTCAAATAGTTCTGGTTCATTGCAGATGATGTGTGGACAATGCAACAGATCACTGATAATAGTCTAAAGAAAGCGCAACTGGTCACAGCAATGTAGGATAGGGTGCTGACTTGCTATATCAAGTACTGTCAAGACAAAACTAGTGCAACATTGTGAGAGACTCAACAAGTGTTGAAAAATGAGTTTAAGAAGCCTAAATCTTAGGTGAAGTATGTTACAAATTTTAAGGAGATAAAGAAAGTGGTGAATGAATCCTCATGGGATTTCAATCAAAAGCTTAAATTTCGGATCCAACAAGATAACATGAACATCACATATGAACAACATAAAGAGTGGTACATTGCTTTGTTGCTACCCCACCTAAGATTACAATTATCAGAGCAGAAGATATAAATGAAAGAAAAATCTATGGAGATCACAATGAGGTTGGAAGCCTCGCTAATACAAGATATGAATATTTGAATACAATAAAAGAATCTATGACAAAAGAAGTTGTGACAGAAGAAGCTACGATGGACGAGTTGCACTTTGGGGGTTGATGCATTGATGATTAGAAAATGGAGGGAATGATCTGCTTCCAAAGATGCATTGATGATCAGAAAATGGTGGGAATGATCGGATTTGAATTCGAAATCATTTGTAAATATGGCATGTTGGTCTATTGTAGAACACTTTTCCTTCTAAAAATCATGTATGAGCCCTCTTGTTTTCATTCTATGAATCGACAGACTTGGGAGGATTTGGTTTCAAGCCCGACATTTGCAAGACTGCCTAACTGGAACTAGAAGATTATCTTTGAAAAAATGTCCACTAAATTTGTAATTTCCAAAGCCATTGTCTCTCAAAAGGAAGCCCCTAAAGTTGCAACAATGGAAACTATACCATTTGTGCCTATCATGCTAAGGTCACCTAGGCCTAAACAATATGCTACTAAGGAGAAGTAGAAGAAACTAGTGGTTGTAGTGTTGAGGTAGTCACCGAGGAAGAACCCTATGGAGGTTCAAGAGAAAGGGAAGATGGATAAGGTAGAAAAACCATGTGAACCTGTAGATGTGGACGAAGAAGAACTGTATGATGGAGTTGAAGAATTGGATGTGGAAGAGGGCGGGCCTATCACTAGGCTCCCAGTGCATATCCCCCCGCGAAAAGGGAAAGTGAAGGTACCCAAGGACTCAGATTCGGTCAAGTTCACAATCTCTACACCACTATTACCAAAAGAAGTGTTATTTTAAGGTGCGCTCTTACCGCGTATCCTTGTGTTAAAAAAGGAAGATTGGGATCTAGCCAATCATGAGAAATTTCCACATTTGTCCACCAATAAGCACATGACCAAGGTTTAGTATGGATAGACTAGGGTCACAAAGTTGGAAATAATGAAATGGGTAAAAGGGGTCGAGCAGGCCATATTACTACATATTTTTTGTGTGCCACACTTCCACAGGTTGATTATGAATCATGTCTGTGTTTACCAATTGCTTGTGTTGGTGCATGATGGGTGTTTGTGGTTAGGCAAACCCATCCCCATAACAGACATGTTGATCCATAGAATTAAAAAATTAACCTATAAAGGGCAAGTCTAGCCAAGGAGTTTGGAGGAAAAATAAAGGAAAAGGAACTTGTAGATAAAATGAAAACTAAGTTTGGATTGGTAAAGAACTCGCGCAGATACTCTATCCTATCTATTATAGACCAAGCGGTGTAGTTTTCGCCTCCTATTTTGGCCAGGAAAGTCATGCAAAAATCTCACGTAGATGAGGTTCCAATGCCAATAATTTCATTGTCTAAATAGTGCGCAAAGTGGGTGCAGTACAACTCAGCAAGTACCTTTACAAGGAAATCTTAGCAAATTCTCAGGAAGCGTAAGATGAAAGCAAGACATTTCACTATGCTTGGCCCCTATTGTTGATTGCACTCGTTGCATGGTGAATTCCAGAGGATAGTCAGTTCCCTCTCCAAGACGAGGATTTATTGAGGCAACGAAGTTCGCTTCGCTATAGGCGATGAAGGACCTGGAGAGGATAATGGAATCAAAATTCTTATGGATACTGGTCGAAATGGACCTCTGCACAATGATCAATCAGAGTCTATGGTTGTCTCCAACCTTGTTTGAGAAGTTACAAGCCTACGCAGAATTTAAGGTTGGTTTTCATAATTTATCCATCCTCGCGAATGATATCCTAAGAAGACATGGGACAAGTTGCCACACCTAGTTACGGTGGCCGATGTATAGGAGGTTGTGGGGACATGGCCAAAAGAGTGGTGACAATCCACAGATCTTAGTGCAGGTACAAGCAAAGGTGGAGACAACTCCGCGTAGAAGACAGCTGCACAAAAACATAAAGAAGAAGCAGAAGCAACAGCGTGGGAATTGGCCGGTCAAAAGAAGAAATAAATTGTTTCTAAAGTAGCTACCACTAAGGTGGCTACTGAAAATGACCACGCTGCAAAGGAGGTCGTAGCAGAAGTAGAGGAATCTGCTTCTTAGTAGACTGTTCACAAGGAAGGGTTCGGGGAGGAGGAAGAAGGTGGTGGAAAGGAGCATAGAAACCCCTTCCAATTGCGGAAGCAGACTCAGGATATGACTTTTGCACCTAGGAAGAAGCAAAAATCAGACAAGTAGGCACATGAGGATCCAATGGTCATCACTGAGGGGGAGTTGGATGAGATCAGGGATAAGGTACATGAAACAACGATAGAGCTATGGACTCAATTTGTGCAGCAATACTTGTAGACGCTAAGGAAAGTACAGAAGGATATGCGTGAGTTACAGATTCAAGTAGGCAAAATTCATGCAAGCATGGGACAAGAAAGCGGGGCTCAAGTGAGCCTACAACAATCGAGCGAGAATGTAATGGAAACAGAAAGGACTCTGGACCTTAGAGTCATTGCCTTTCCAGAAGGACATTACGTGCAGAGTCAGAGGAATATAATGCCCAACTTTTAGAGATCAAATACATGGGTATGAATTTAGTCATGATACCCCTTCAGACCCTCCACGTGCTTCATCATGTGGTCTCAGATGAGCTTAAGATCAGAGATCAGTGCGCGCTATCAGTAATTAGCGAAGTCAAAGTGAACAATAAGCATATTTCATCGAAAAGGCTTAGGCTCTCAAGGAAAAAGAAGAGCTAGGAGCACAAAGCTAGAGCCTCGAAGCAACAATTACACAAGTGTGCAATTTTGTACCAAAACTACACATTCAGAGGATGCAACAGCTTCAATAAATATTTGGAAATTGGTTGTTGTAGTGCGACAGTCTAAGGATGAGGTAGGCCGAGTTACTTTTGACTTTCAAATGAATATCTAAGAACTGAAATTGAAACTGTAGCTGACTACTATGGCAGAGTTTATGGATTAGTGTGACACAACCATAAGAGAACACATGACTACTTTGGATAATTAAATATTGGACTGTAATGATCTTTTTGAAAATGCAATGGAGCTATGGACCATGTTGCAATAGGACTTAAACCTACAACAACTCGGTATAGAGATCAGAGAGGCCAAATAAAAATTTGATGAGATTAGGGTGACTGCACACACATTTGGGCCAGTCCAGCACTTTGCGTTCTTAAAAGAAATGAAGATGTTACAGGCACGGTTTGAGGAGTCACATTTTGAGGAGTTGCAGCACACATAAGGAGTTTTGAAGGCTCGAATTCAACCACAGACAGAGGAAGTGAGAGAGATTACTCTGTCTATTCAAGAGAAGTTGAAGACTTTCTAGTAGACACAAAGGACCATGTGCCTCCCGATGGAGGGGCCAACTATGAAGAAATTGGTCTAAGATGTGTAGCAGGCCACAGTACATAACACATCATATCTTGAAGTATTGAAGCTAGAGTTCAGTGACCTCCACCATAAAGTGGAGATGCCACCTGAGTAACTCGAGGGCGAGTCACCATATTTGTGTTGGGGGCCTATTTGGATGGGATCCCTGGGCTCATTTTTTGTTAGTTAAGTCAATTTTTATAATAATTTTAATTAAGGAATTTCAAGTCTCCCCAAAATATGGGAGTGGGAGTGCACCAGCTAAGTATAGTCACAGGGGCATTAACCCCTTTTATGGGCAAGTGATAGAGTTTTTTTGAGACTCACCCATGGTCTCCAGACTATGGTATTGTAAAGAAAACACTATAAATAGATGAGTCATAGTGAGTCTTAATAACTAGAGAATTGAAGAGAAGAATCATTGTAGGGGAAAGGTCCTAAGGCAGGAAAAGCGTGTTTCCTCTACCTAGGTGAAAGGGGAAGGTTCCTGCAGCTGAATGCACAAAGAACTTGGTAAGCCTGCAAGCTGAGTGTGCAGGCCCTTGCAGCTGAGTGTGTAGGGAGGAGAAGTCCATAATTGAAGGCTTGTTCATAATAAAGACTATTTTGAGACGAATCTTTTCATTTGTGTCTTGTTTATTATTTCAGTTAAGTTTGTATACCTTTATGACCTATTATGATTCACGTGAATTAATGCTTGTTTATTACGCAAAAGTAGTGGATTTGTATCTATTATGCATGATAATAGAAATTTAAGACCTCCATCAAGATTTGGAAGTTGTTACATATATCTGTTGTAGTTAACTATTTAGAAAGGGTAGATCTACAAGACAGTAGATCTAGGCCAGAAGGGCTTTTGAATATAGATTAACTGTGTGAAACTGCTAGATCTGTAATCTTTCAACATAATAAGTATCATTAAGTACCTTTGCGAGGATTTGAAGATAATTTCAATAGAGTTGCAGTGGCGAAGAATTTGAAGGAATAGATCTGCGCGAAGGTAGATCTAAATGCTCAAAACCCTAGGAAATCTTCACACAGGCTTTTGGATGCAGAAACATGTTTCTAGCATACCCCAATACTACTTCGAGAGAGACTACAACTTGCACTACGAAGGTTGTTTCCAAAAGGGAAAATAGTTAGGGTTTTTCTAGTTGGCGCGAATAACTCAGAACCTGGGTCAGGCCCCCTTAAGCCAACAAGTCATGAGCGAAGTCGAAGAGTCCCAAGGGTTAGTTACCTCCCCTTGGCTATTGTTGAGTCCCAATTTTTCTCATTTCGGATGGTGTTTCTGAGGTCTTAACCCCTCTTTTTGGAACCTTTCTTAATCCTTGCACACCCTCTTTTACCATCCATTGTGTATTTTGACGAATAAGGTGCTGTGAAATTGAAGGTATGAAGATTATTTTTAAAATGTATGAGTTTGCTTTAATTCCTAAGTATTTTTGAAGTTAAAATGTTATCTAATCGAATCACGTACAATGTCAAAGGATATGACCACATATTGCACATATCAACCATTTTTTGAAGTGGTTCCAAGACTCCTGCAGCTACTCCACAATTTCCTGCAAGTTTGTTGATTTCCTATAGACGTGGAGATTTCATGTAACCGCCATGATTTCCTACAACAATATCCATGGTTGAGCATGTTTTGGTCCGCCTTGAGGATAATGAAGACATGGGTTTTCATGAGAGAGTCACCAATATGGATGCTATCCTATTGGTCACCTCAAAACTTCCATTGAAACCAGCCAGACCTTCATTCCCTTTTTAGATGGCCATATTAAGATGTAGTTCCAGCAGCTTCACGAAATCTATTCGATCCATGCTTTTAGTCAAGGATTGAATTCATCATGCTTATTTATGCTATCTTTTTCAGATATTGTTAGCTAGTAGTTGTAGGATGTTAGATTTTGTAATTTGAGGTAAATTATGCCCATGTATTTGTATAAAAGACCTTTATGTTTATTAAGAGGGAGATAGAGAGGATCTAGAGAGAAGAAGGACATATTGAATATATCAGAGCTATATTATTGTATATTTTCCAGATTAATATAATACTTGATGTCCTACTAATTTTCATTGAGTAAATCCTTTCGTAGTTGATGGGGTGGTGAGTAAGGGAGGGTCCCGTTTACTCACAACTCCTGTGGCTATATATTTGTTTTATTTCCATTTATTCTTGTCATGCATCGATAGAATTAGTACACAATTTGTAGTTCCTTTTCTATTTTGTAACAACTTGTGAATGTTGGTTAAAGGTGAGGTTATTTGATGAATGATTTCGAATTTTTGAATAGCCTTTCACTTATGTTATGCAAGGTGTGAATTGAGTTAATTTTTTTTGTTTTTGTTTGTATCTTTTCTTGATATGCATCAGCAATTCTAGATGTTGTAGAGAGATGGATTATATACTCCATAGCCTTTGCTGCTAAGTGTTGATGAGGAAATAGCTCTTGAAGTTGTGTGTGTGTGATTTTATTTATAACAACACTTACAGTATTAGCCTGCATATATTTTGCAAATCATCTGACAAGCCTACCCACCCTTAGTTGATAATTTATGTTTGTCAAATTATAAGTCTATAATTTTCCCAAACATTTTGGCGCCATTACCAGCAAGGTGCTAAGGGATGATACTCTAAGTGTTTTATTATGATTTATTTTCTTTAAGTTTTTCATATTGGGGGATTCGAAGTGGTAAGATATGGGGTAAGGCCTACGAACTTGCAGAGATTATAATTCACCAAAGCCATGTCCTGATTGTTTTGTAAGTAGAAGTTTCTAAATTTTCTGCATCATATATGAATAGGGTCCAATATTTTCAAATATTTCTAGTCATGGTGTGAGCACCACTTCGTCCACTAATAAATTGGTAAGGAAGAGGAAGTTCATAAAAGAACAAGGTGAAGGAGGTAGGGGAATCCAGCAAGGGATTATATCTTTGAGTAGGATTTGATAGTTGATCCTAAGTGGACTAATACACCCACAACAACTTCTTCTAGCAGAAAATCCTATGTTGTTGAATTTTCAATGGCATGTCAAAGGCCATGGAAAACACATCCTGCAGGTATGTTACAACAATGTTTTCAATTTCCTTATGCCTAGAATTAGATATGTAACCTTCCAATGCCTTAGTAGCCCTACCCTCAACAGGGGAATTTCCCTTACCCTGCTGCACCAAATTATTCCCCTCAAAACTTTTATTTACAAATCGTACAACAACAACTTCCTTCCCAGCCAATATCCAATCTCAATAAGGAGTCCATCCAACCTACTTACAAACTACAATCTCATTGGCTAATGATGCATGTAAGTATGATATTTTTCAACTATGCAACCCTTTATGTGGATCCTTAGCATCCATAGCTCTTCTAGTGATTATGTACAGAGTAAATAGACAGGTTATTTTTTGTGCGATGGAAATTTAACCTGTCTTTCTTTACCCTAAAAAAATAGAGAGGGCTGGAAAATCTGATAACTCAATTCCCAGTGTTGTTTGATTCTACGACTTTCATCTAATCTCAGGGGAAATATGATTCGAAGGAGATAATTTGAATACCTTGGGTAAAATTAGAACAACTCCTATAGTTAAAGCCCCTTTCTTTCCATTTGGAATGACCATTTATCTCACTTATCTTACCTATTACATTGCACCTCATCCTCTCCATGAAATTTTTGTACCTTTGCTGTAGGAGTTTCCTGCATCTCCACAGGAAATTAAACTAATGTTAGTAAAGGTGGTGACCCAACCTAAAAAAATTAAAATGATTCTAGAGGAAGAAACCCCTAATACACCTGAAATAGAAAATGTACAAGAAACAACATAAAAAAACATTTTAAGATCACAAGAACCTTCCTCATCTCAGACTATCCAACCTCCTATTCTTGAGAGGTTCGGCATGGAAGAAATGACAAAACAACCCGAATTTGAGCTAGTATCAAAGTTAAGAAATTTATGCATCAAGATTCCTTTAATGCAAGTGATTAGGGATATCCCAATCTATGCTAAAATAGTTAGTGATTTATGTATCAAAAAGCTAGGGAGACAAAATAAAGAACCCTCTACAATTCAAGTAGGTGGGAAAATTGCAAGCCTTATGTCTACCAAATTTTCCACTAAAAAAAATGCAAACCCTAGAATTCTTGTGGTTACCACATTCATCAATAGATATCCAATAATAAATACTTTAATTGATTTAGGTGTAGCCATTAATATAATGACAATCGAAACATTGTCCCATATAGGATCCTTTGAATTTTTTCCTATCCCTGTTGCGTTAGAATTAACAGATAGATCTAAGGTCAAACGAGAGGGTGTATTGGAAGAAATTGTCATTTCATTAGGGTCCTAGGAATATCCTACATATTTTTATGTTCTTCAGACTAATACTAATTTAGGGAGGCACCCTTTGATCTTAGGAACACCTTGGTTAGACACAATGGATTCCTTCATTAGGTATAGGTCATGGAACATGACCATCACTCATGTGGTTGAAATTAAGCACATCAATCGATACCCCCTACTAAACCCCTATTGAAATTAGAAAAGATTCATTGGCTTGAGGAAGAATTTAATTCATAAATTATTCAACCAATTTTGACAATAGCCCAAGCAATGGCCTTAAAGAAAACACTGGGGATAATTCAATTAATTTCTCTATTTCAATCCTTGATTTTTCCCACCACTTAGAGGGGCAGTCAAGTCATGAGATAGATGTCATTGTTGAGCATAAGTTACAAGACCATAGTAAAAAAGCTGACTTAGATTCATCCCTCCTATTTGTATTTCCTTCAGAATCAATGACTAAAGGTGGAAGCAACGCAATTGAGATCTTTCTCAGAAAAACATTAATTCTCCATTCTGCCCTAACTTACGAATAGGAAAATCGATTAACCTGGATATTGAAATATTTTTCAGACACATTTGCTTGGGAATATGCAGAAATGCATACGGTACTTGGTATCTTCTCTAATCTTTTATATGATTGGATAGAGGTTTATATGGATCATTTTACGGTGATTGGTGATACTTTTGAAGAGGCTTTACTTAGTCTTAGGAAGATTTTGCAAAGATGTAGAGAGACTAATATTTCATTAAGAAGTGAAAATTTCTTTATAATCATGACTGCAGGAATTGTCTTCATTCATCATGTTTCTACTACAAGAATTAAAGTTGACCTAGCTAAAATCGAAGTGATTTTGAAGAAGAAAGAGCTGGAAATGGTGGAAAAGGGGGTCATTGATTTGACTACCTCTTCTTCATCTTCTACTGCAATAAATTGAGCTTATTTTGTTCCTTTGTGTGCTCATTGAACCATGAGAGGAATTTCTATTGGGTACATGTTTATTCCTTTTCCAGACCCTATGGACTAATTATGGAAAAGGGGCCCCCTTGGAGTCTTCTTTTTAGTATTTTAGACTCTCCAAAATTGAAATCTAGTGAGCATGGACTGTCATGGGCTCATTAAAATAACGAGTGAGTAGATCCTCCTAGATCGTTGGAGTAAATTTTATTCCTTTTCCAGACCCAATGGACTAATTATGTAAAAGGGGTCCCCTTGGAGTCTTCTTTTTCAATATTTTAGACTCTTGAAAATTGAAATCTGGTGAGCATGGACTATCATGGGCTCATTAAAATAACGAGCGAGTAGATCCTCCTAGATCGTTGGAGTAAATTTTGTTTTTCAATATTTTTTTTTTTATCATGTTGAACTAATGTGGGATTTCTTAAGGCCCTCCTTCCAACAATCTTGGCCCATCGACATTAGAAAATTATCTGGATTTCAATATTAGAGACTACTGATGCCTTGAATCTTATATACCTTAACGACATGTTATCTCGTCACTAGCAATGGGGATTCATTATGGTTCCTTGACTATTGGGTCCTTTAGGGTGTTTGACAACAACTCATACATTCACACCTGAAAGGATGCATCAAATGTACCTTGGTCTTTGCTCTCATCATTTGTGATGAGCCTCGTGTTTGTTAACAACTGACCTTAATGATTGGTAATCTGGCGAGTCCATACACTTGACCTTAGCACATTTATTCGTGTGTAGTGAAATGCACAAGAAGGGGAGAATAGGGTTTCCTATAGATGTATTTCATGTAGAAAATTCCAGCAATTACATTTCCTACAACAAAAATAATTATTTCCTAAAGAACAAATTTGAAACAGACCATATTCTACAGAATTTGGAAAGTATTGATCATGATCACTATTTTTTTAGGCCACATCACTCTATGCTATTTCATATAATATGATTTCAAATTGGTTCATAATTTAAGAGTAAGTACAAGCGTCATCAAAGGTATTGACCATTGTAAGGTAAGGTCGAAGGTATGTTATAACTTTAGAATACTTAATGTAGGAAAAGTAATGGTACTAAATTTTTTAAATTTGAATGAATTTAAGTCATGGCTACCTTCTCGGAAAAGACAGTTGTGAGCCATTGGTATCTTACACAAATTCCCATTCCTGCCTATTATTCCAATTTTCACGATGTTATCTTCCCAATGTTTATATGGCAGAAAGGATCATGATGACAATCATGTTCATGTTCGCCCATAACTCAAAGTTTCCCATTACTCATGAGTCTTTCCTAATTAAAACTTCTTGTTTTCATTCGGTTCGAATTATTTCTACCTAGTTTTAGTAACATGGGACACTACTGGGAAAAACCCAAAGCTGAAAGGGCACCCTCACGTCTGCTAAATGGTTTACAAGAATCCAGGCCGCAAAGATGGCGATTAAAGACCTACAGAGGAAAGGGGCACAACCCATCAAGAATGAAAAGGAGGAACCAAGTCTGTCACAGTCCTCTTAGGGACAATGCAATGATGAAGGAACCTCTAAGGAATTAATGAGCACACCATGTCTGAAAGGGTACTCTGGAAAAGAAATAAAAGCTTGAAGGATAATAGCTTGTGATTGCCGAAAGAGGTGGACGAATGAAAAGAGAAAATATCAAAAGGCCTACCCCTTTATGATGAAACATCAAGCTTAGATTGGTCATTTGCAAAAGAATAATGTAGAGCATTAGAAAAGGGTACAGAAAGCAGAATCTAGTAGGGCACACCAAGACCATCTTGTTGCAGTAGTTGCGACCTAGAACAAGGACTAAATTTTCTTGCTGGACGAAACATTTATCTTGCATAAGGGACATGCAAGAAGCTAGGTGTGGGGGAGATGTTGAGTACCAAATTCTGTCATTTATGATAGTGCTTTTGAGGTCTTAGCCCCTTTATTTGAAACATTTCTTAATCCTTGAACGTCCTGTTTTAACTTATTTTGTTTATTTTGACCAAGAAGGTGCTATTAAATTGAAGGCATGTAAATTATTTTTAAAATGTATCATTTTCCTTTAATTCCTAAGTAATTTTGAAGTTAAAACGTTATCCAATCGAATCACCTACAATTTCAAAGGATCTAAATGCATGTTGCTTAGATCAACCATTTTCTAAAGTGGTTCTATGATTCTTGAAGCTACTCCACGATTTCTTGCAAGTTCGTCGATTTCCTGTAGATGCAGAGATCTCCTATAACCACCCTGATTTCCTGCTATGATATCCATGGTTTAGCATGTTCCAGTCAGCTTCGTGGAGAATGAAGACATGGGTTATTTTTAGAAAGTCACTAATATGGATGTTCTCCTATTGGTCACCTCAGAACTTCCATTGAAGCCACCATGACCTTCATTCTTGTTTCAAATGGTCATATTAAGAGGCAATTCCAGCAACTTCACGAAATATGTTTGATCCACGCCTTCAGTAATGGATCCAACTCATCATACTTATTTCTACTATCTTTGTTATATATTGTTATCCAACAGTCGTAGGATGTTAGATTTTCTAATTTGAGGCAGATTAAGCCCATGTATTTGTATAAAATACCTTTATGTTTATTAAGAGGGAGATAGAGAGGATCTAGAGAGAAGAAAGATAGAATGAATATATCATACGTATATTGCTTTATATTTTGCATATTAATATAATACTTGATGTTTTTCTAAGTTTCATCAAGTAACTCGTTTCATAGTTGAAGGGGTTGTGAGTAAGGGAGGGACCCCTTTACTCACAACTCCTATAGTTTTTATTTCCATTTATTCTTTTCATGCATCAATACAATTAGTACTATTACAGGTCAATTTGGGCACATCAACCCCAACTTCTCGATCAATACTATTAGGGTTTATCATTCCCTAATTCAGTTTCTTTCATTCCCTAATGAGGTCAACCTACATCATGCTTTCCTTCCAAGAGTTTCTGTGACACCATTCATCCAAAAAGTGCCCCTAAGGAGATCAGTGCAAGCAACCTTCTATCAGGCTACATTGCAATGTGGGAATTACACTGACTTGGTGCACTGCAGCACACTTAGCCTATGTTTCACCTGCACTAAGTGAGTTTCAACTAATTTTTTAAATGAATCCATTGGATTCCTCATCGAATGGATGTTTTTGGAAGTTCCTAAGTTGCTTGAGCTCATATTTGGATGAGGAAGAGGATTAAGGAACCTCAATCCACTATCCCTTGCTCCATGGAACCACCTCCCAAATTTGGCAGAGCATTCATGAGGGCCATTAATGGCTTAGCCTCCTCCATTCAACTATAAATTGATCAAGCATTCAAAGGTTGGTATAAGTTGGAATTTCTTGAGCTAAGGAGATGTTGTTTGAATGAGATTAGTAACAGTATTGTAATGATGTCAAATTGTTGCTTCATGAGGAGAGAAGGGATTGAACTAGAAGGAAGACACTGAATCAAGAATGAACATTTATGGGTTGTAATCATTCCTTTTATCAATAAAAAATTCAAATATTTTTCCATTCATGTTCTTATATGATTTATATCGTATTATCGGTTCTATGATATGTTTAATTAATAGATCTTTATTGTAGGCTTTGATGGATTTCTATCTTGGCTTGTGTGCAAGTACTTTCCAAGCGAATTAAGTACGGAAAAGAGCGGTGGAGTTGTTCAAAGGAGAGAGGGAGCAAGTGAAAGCTATAGGTTGGTTTCTCTTCCTACTTCTCTTATCTGTTGATTATGGGAAAAGTAGCGAATTACTTTATCTGATGTTTCTAGACTAGCTACCAAGCCTAGAGGGTTAGGCATTTGTAAAAAACACTAAATTTTCCCAAAACAAATTGGCAACCATATAGGGGAGAACTTAGCCTTTTTAGTAGCTTATCCACCTTCTTAAACACCTTGATATACTTTACTTGTTATATTTCATCCTTTTGCATTGAATTTTGGTCAGAATTTGAGGTTAGATGACTCTTGAGTGGCCTCACATGAATCAACGTAGGCTTTAGTGAGAGACAGTGCTCTACAACATATTTAGCTCCTCTTTGATCTGCGCTGATCAACCTTACATTAAATTCCCACCTTTCAATTGAGTTTTTGCTAAAATTCTTCTTATTGCTTGCTTGTTGAATATCAATGATATCTTATCTTTGAAAATAGCTTTTCATCTCCTTAATCTAGCCCTACATTGATTGGATTGATTAATGTTTCTTTAATGTTTTATTTGTCATTATCATTCTATAGTCAAAGCTATAATATAGTTGATTGATCTTTGTCGAAAGAAAGTGTTGTAAAATCATCTTTTCTTTCCAAAGTTGAATTGTCATAAAGTCTTCGTTCATGGAAGATCGATTGATTGATGTGTGCATTTGATTTGTATTTTCATTTAAAGTGTTGAAAATATTCATTTCTTTAAAATCAAAAGTGTCGTATAGTCTTCCTTTCCCTTTAAAATAATTTTTTGCAAATCATCATTTTTTATGAAAAGAGTTCTAAATCATTTGCGCATTAGTTTTTCTTATTGCATCATTCACAGTAAGAGAAAATGAAAACAAATACATGCAATTTGCATTTTAGAGTTTGAGTTTGTGAATTCCTGAAAGGAATGGTTTAGGGAATTGCATTAGTTTGTGTCCTTTGTTGCTTGTTCAAAAAGTACTTGTATGCTCTATCCCTCATAGCTAGGATTTTCATTATTGAAATTACATGGAAAGAGTTGTTCTCATTCTAGTTGCATTCTTCGGAATTTTGGAAAACATCTCGTGGTGAAGATTGAAAGGAAAATTTAAAAAAAGATAAACTTGAAATTTATCTAAATTAATCTAATAATGCATTGGAACATAACGAAAATCATCTAGAGGTCTAGGCTAGAGATATGTTCCGACATCCTTTAACCTAGTTGTTGTCGTTTTCACTGAGGTTGGGTGATTCCTCCTCTATGATTCGATAAGTGGTAGTACAGACTTGTTCTCCCTATGACATCGAGTATATGGTTGGAGACCCCAATGGGTTGAAATTCTTTATCCCTAGGAAGCTGAGTCTGCCGCCTTACCAATCGCAATGCACCAAACACAGCATTCGGGAAGATTGACTGCCGTACATAAAGTCCTTAGTCATTTCTCTTTCATTTATCACCAAGGTGTATATTTCAGTTTTGCAATTTGTCTGGTAAACCCTCTTGTCTAGAATCTCCAGAGCAGTCACTTTCATTCCTTTTCGACTCTCTAAAATTAAGAGGATCATCTGAGCACTTGCCCTTTTAGGCTCATTAAACATCGAAGGCGACTATAGTCATCATTTTCTTTTTCTCGACTCTTTAAAAATGAAAAAGCGAAGTTGTGTTCCAGTGTCATAAAAACTAATTGACCATGGATCTCCTCCTTAGTTGATCTTAGGTTGAAACATATGGTGAAAAATCCAAAGTCCACCAATCAAGGAATTCCTTTTCATGGGAATCCTAGTCCTTTTCCTCCATTTGGAAATATTGGTGCTCAATATATGGCTACATTTTCCCTTCTAGGATTTACCATTGCCTTGCTAGTATGGTTGTTTTCAACCTCATTGGTTCAAAATGACGTGATTTCTCCGCAATTGGGCACACCTCCAACTAGACAAAATCAACCTCCAGTTGATCCTAAAGCTGAACCTTTGCCTTCTTCCTCGTTTGTTTCTTCCTACGCTTCTTCCTCTTTTCCTGGTGAAAGTATTGGTACTGGTAACCATGTGGCTAAGAAGAAGAAGAATCAAATCCAACAGAAGGGCAACTAAGCAACCATTTCTTTGAATGCAACATCTAATGAGAAACCATCCATCAAGCCTCACAAAGTTTTTTATCCATGCAAACTTTGTGTGGGAGACCATCTTCTTCAAAGTTGTCCTGATATTCCTCAAATCTCAGAAAAATGGTCTTCTCATTTACATCATCCTGTGTCATCAACTTCTGGAGATCATGTTGGTGACACACCATCAACTAGTGATAGTAAAGATCATGGAAATAAGGGAAAAGTTAAATTTCCATGTAGGTTATGTGAAGGGCATCACCCCATTCACCTTTTTCCCTATTTGGATGAAGCCAAAAAAGTGTTGGATAATCGTCCTACTTCACCGCAGCGACTTCCATCTAGTTATAGGAATCTTTCCCTAAATCCTTCACTAGTAGATGAATTGACTAACCAAAATCAATCATTGGTCAAAACCACTCTCTCTAAAAGTGAATCCTATGAGTCTATACCTGACCCAAATCAACAGGTCAAGGTAGCAGTTGACTTGATTTCACCTTCAATAAATCGTACCTTTTCGGAAGAGAGTGAATATGATACTACTTAAGTTCTGTTTGTTTCTTCGGATTCTAATGAGCTTGGGGGCAGTCCTCCTATTCCATCAAGATAGGAGGAAAAGCCTCTCTCTCTCGTAACTCAAGGGGTTAATTCTCCCATTTCTACGGTACCCCCTCTAGGTAGTCTAGTCACTTCCTTTCATTGGAATCGACTAGCAGGATTCTACCTTCCTTCTTATGTGCCTTTCTAGATCATAGTACAAGTTTGTAATATGATTGTATCTGGAACTATTATAGACAAAGGTGCATTAGTGAGCATCCTTTCCTCAATTTCTTGGCAAGCGCTTAGTTCGCCACCACTTGTGCTAGTTACCCAGAATACATTGCCTTTTAACAGAGGAACGAGTCGGCCATTAGGGATCCTCCCTAGGTTATCCATTACTTTGGGAGGAAAAATCATTTATCTGAATGTGATGGTAGTCCCAAGCCCTTTTGATTATAATTTAATTCTTGGGCATGACTATGTTTATAGCATGGGAGATATTGTTTCAGCACTCTTTCGAGTGATTTGTTTCCTACATGAAGGCAAAATTGTCACCGTTGACTAGCTTTCATTTCCCAGTCCCAATATGGCTTCTAGGAAACCATATTCCCTAAACAGTCCTTTTGTACCAATGGTATCATCCCTTCCATGGGTTAATTATGTGGCAACCTATTCCATACCTACATCAACTAACGATCAATTCAGTGATGTCGTACATCATGTACTAGGGGCATTAGAACCAGATCTCTCCTTCATGACCTCTTATGTGTTGGGATTGAATCCGATGATAGTTTGTTATCTTATGTCAACCTTGTTAAAAGATGAAACAAGGGTCTCTGAGGACAATTCCTTTTCTTGTGTCAACCTCATTAAAGAATGAAACAAGTCCATCAGGATAGTTCCTGATCTTGTGTCAACATAATTAAAAATGAAACAAGGAGTATAAGCATAGTTCCATGTCTTGTGTCAAGCTCATTAAAGAATAAGACAAAGAATCTGAGCAGAGTTCCTTGTCTTGTGTCAAGCTCGTTAAAAAATGAGATGAGGACCCTTGGAGCAAAGTTATAAGTCGAGTATTTGAGTAGATCTCATAAAATCCTAGTTGAGTCTTTGAGTAGATCTCATAAACTCCCAGTCGAGTCTTTCACTTGATCTGAACCTTCATTCCATCCACCTAATAGCCATGGGTAGTTTACTTAGGTGAATGTAATGAAGCTAGGGGAGCATGCAACTTATCGTAAATTTGATTTTTCCTGTAGGTTATGTGAAGGGAATCACCCCATTCACCTTTGTCCCTATTTGGAAGAAGCCAAAAAGGTGTTGGATAACTGTCTTGCTTCACCACAGCAACTTCCATCTGGTTACAGGAGACTCTCCCTTTCATCATGCTAGGGGCATGTAAACCAATCTCAAGCATAGTTCTTCATTTCAAGCTTGTGTAAAAATGAAATTGAATTCAATCATAGTTTTTCGTTTTAATCTTGTGTAAAAATGAAACTGAATCCAAGCATAGTTTGTCATTTCAAGGTTGTGTAAACATGAAATTAAATCCAAGCATAGTTCCCTATGGTTCAATCTTGTGTAAAAATGAACCCATTTCCATTTTAACCCTTGTGATTTCCATTCTATCAACCTTTTCTATCAGATGAGCCTTGGTTTTTTTCATTCCATCACCACCATCTCTTTGGTTGATGATACGCTTTCACTTGGTTGTTTTACCCTTTTTGAGGAATAGTTGCAATGAGTGGTCTTATTAGCCAACCTCTTCACATAAATCAACATGTTTTGAGAAGTTCCAACATCACCAAAACTAGATGCTACCCCAGACACCTCTCATTCCTCAAAATGGAGTCCTATTTAAACTCTTTTCAGCCTCTTTAAATATGAAAAGATTGTCGAGCGCTTGTCTATTCCAGCTCATTAAAGGATTGGAAATGATATCTCTCTTGTATTATTTTATGCTTTTTTAGACTTGAGAGATTATTTTATGAAAAAGAACTTGTGGTTTCAAACTCTCTAAATGTCAAAAGGAGTGAGTTATCTTTATCGTTAAACTTGTTAAAAACATCAAATAGTGACAAGCTTGTCCATCTAGACAAGGCTGAGTTTCACCTTCGCTAGACTCGTTAAAGAATCAAATAGCGATGGATTCGCCCGAAGGTTGAAATTATACAACAACCATATGTTATCCTCCTCAAGATTGATAAAAAATAAAGAGGTACTCGTTAGAAATGACTGGGGAAAATGGGAAAAAGTCGAGAACACTTTATGGTAGCAGGTCACTCTTGAACATGACACTTTCACCTCATCACTGTGACTATGTGGGTTGGGTCATTCAGCTTGGTTGTTATTACACCATTGATCTATCATACCATCCATCACTTTGTTTTGTGTCAATGCTACCAATTCACTTTAGTGTCGCCGAAATGTTCAAGAGAAGTCATTCAGTTCAAAACATCATCATTGACAATATAGTAAACCTTCATTTTCATGCTCGCCATTCCTGAACCTTATGTTGTCAGTCAATGTTTCATTTCCAAAATCATTTATCTTGTTTTGTGTCGTTGATGTGGGATACATTAAGGCCCTCCTACGACGAGTCGCTTCTTGTCGACATTAGCACATCATCCAAGAAGTTGACTTAGAAACACCCATTTAGTACCTTAAGGCTTGCATACATCAATGGTAGGTTTCTCGCTTCTGGCGATAGGTTGACATCAATGGCCTTCGACTGAAAGACTTCATATGGTGCTCAACATCAAATCATTTATTCACACCATGCGAAATGTATTGTAGTACCATGAGGGTCATTATCATTATCGATGATTTATCTCGTGTATGTTAACCGCTTACATCATTGGCTGGTAATTAGATGATGTCTCTCCATGTTCAACTTCAAATCATCTATTCACATGGTTAGACATGTACATTGAGTGAATATTGAATGAGATTGAAGACCCCCGATCTAGTTTCATCCTTTCGGCCTATGACATATTTTCAGGAGTACTATATCAAATGTAGAAATGGCCTTAGATTCATGGTCATCCATTCAGGGGTCTATATCTGTAAACGACTATATTTGTACATGTAATGAAATTTTATAAGCTGAGCATGGGTATGCCTTCCCTCAGCTAGTTCATGAGAAAAAATCAAATTATCATGATATTTGTATTGTAAGTGATGCAGGTCACCTTCCACTTCGAAACCTTCTCTCCAAATGGCAAAGCATCTCACTCAACATGTTTATTTTTGACTTCATTCTTTAGGGGGAAATAGTTAAAGGTCAATTTTGGCACACCAACCTCAAATTCTGGATCAATACTATTAGGGTTTATCCATCCCTAATTCAGTTGTTTTCATTCCCTAATGAGGTCAACCTACATCATGCTTGCCTCCCAAGAGTTTCCATGACACTATTCATCCAAAAAGTGCCCCTAAGGGGATTAACATAGGCAACCTTATATCAGGCTGCATTGCAATGTGGGAACTGTACTGACTAGGTGCACTACAACACACTTAGCCTTTGTTTCACCTACGTTGAGTGAGTTTCAACTAATTTTTTTAATGAATCCATTGGATTCCTCATCCAATGGATGCTTCTGGAAGTTTCCAAGTTGGTTGAGCTCACATTTGGACGAGGAAAATGATTAATGAACCTCAATCCATTATCCCTTCCTCCATGGAGCCACCTCCCAAATTTGTCAAAGCATTCATGAGCGCCATTAATGGCTTAACCTCCTCCATTTAGCTATAAGTTGATCAAGCATTCAAAGGTTGGTCTAGGTTGGAATTTCTTGAGCTAAGGAGATGTCATTTGAATGAGATTAGTAAGAGTATTGTAATGATGTCGAATTGTTGCTTCATGAGGAGAGAAGGGATTGAACTCGAAGGAAGACACTGAATCAAGCATGAACGTTCATGGGTTGTAATCTTTCCTTTTATCAATAAAGAATTCAAAACTTTTTCCATTCATGTTCTTATATCATGTATATCGTATTTTGGATTCTATGATATGTTTAATTAACATATCTTTATTGTATGCTTTGATGGGATTCTATCTTGGCTTGTGTGCAGGTACTTTCCAAGTGAATTAAGTATGGAAAAGAGAGGCAGAATCAGTCAAAGGAGAGAGGGAGCAAGCGAAAGCTACAGGTTGGCTTCTTCTGCTGCTTCTCTTATTTGTTCATTATAGGAAAAGTAGTGAATTACTTTGTCTATTGTTTCTAGACTAGCTACTAAGTCTAGAGGATTAAGCGTTTGTAAAAAACACTAGATTTTCCCAAAACAAGTACATAATTTGTAGTTCTATTTTCTAATTTGTACAGCTTGTGAATGATGGTTAAATGTGAGCTTATTTTGATGGATTAATTGGAATTTTTGAATAGGATTCATTTCTATTATGCAATGTTGAATTGAGTTAATTATTGTTGTTTAGGTTTGTATCATTTCTTGAACTACATCAACAATTATAAGTGGTGTAGAGAGATGAATTATCTACTCCATAGCCTTTGCTACTAAGTGTTGACGAGGAAAAGAGTTCTTGAAGTTATGTGTGTGAGATTTTATTTAGAAAAACACTTACAGTATTAGCTTGCATATATTTTTCACAACATCTCACAAGCTTACCTACCCCTAGTTGATAATTTATGTCTATCAAATGATAAGTCTATAATTTTCCCAAAAAACTATATATACCCCCTCATTGTATGAGCAAATGACTTTTCATCTTGGCTCCTCCCACATAGTCTTAAGAGTCTGTAGTCTATTCTTTCAGGAGTGATCAATGGCTCTAGTTTCCTACTATTGGGGCTAGTGATGTGTGGTGTATTGATGTGTCTTGGAACTTTTGCTTAGTGTGATTTGGATTATCCACAGTATTATGTTCATTTTGTCGACGTTTTGAACCCCAAAGGGGGTCCATCATCAGGACTAAATTTGATAGAATATGAATTATAGTTCCTTGAGAGAAGAATATTTTGACCAGAGTATAAATTAACCTAGAACATGATAAATTTTATAGAAGCTGACCCTCATATATATGAAATCTTTTTATTTTTTAT
>APFE031714963.1:28749-68379 GCA_000404065.3 Pinus taeda | reverse complement strand
TATGAAGGTTGACCTTGGGGTACGTAAGAATACTGGGGTTGACCTTGGGGCACATATTGGGCCTGGGGTTGACCTTGAGGAATGTATTGTCCCGTAGGGATATACTGTCTTTGAGGTTGCCCCCCAGGTGCAAATTGAGTACCCTGGGGTTTCCCCCCAGGCAAATATTGAGTACCCTGAGGTTGCCCCCTAGGCGCATATAGAGTACCTTGAGGCTGCCCCCCAGGCGGTAACTGACTGCCTTGAGGTTGACCCGACATCATCAGAATTTCTTCTGCACTCAACTGACTATTACCACTACTTCCAGATAATAACTTCTATTCAAAAGGACGAGGAGATGCTTCTGAAAAAGTACCAGAAATGGACTGATACCCAGCAGGAACAGATGGACCGCCGTATAAATAGGCTTCCGGAGATGACGGACTAGACATATATACAGGAGTAGTAAACCCTTTGGGTGGAAAAGGAAAACGAGGAGGAGAAAAACTTACTGAGTTGTCCAAAAAATTCGTTAACGAAAGATACCAAGTAGTACTTCTAGGAGGAATGTAAAATATAGACTCACGCTCTCTTAGATCGAGAGAAGGTAGATATTCTACAAGATAAGAAACGCCTAGATCTTCTTCTGGAGCAAGCTCTTCAATCGCAATCAAACCAGAAGGAAAATTTTTGGTGATGACTCGTTCTACCTTAGGTGAACCAGGAACACTAGAAGACGAAGTAACAGGTTTGGATATTTGAGGTTCTTCGCCTATATCACTGGCAGATGCAACACTACCAGTAAGCTCGGAAACCCCAACAGCTTCAGGATCGTAACCTGTCTCTAGATTTTGGTAATCTGGGTGGACTACCAATGAAGACTCTCCTTCTTCAGGTGGACTTACTCTACTACCGCCAGGAGTTACAAGGATTTTCAATCCTTTGTAATGAGCTCGAACCTCTTCAGGAGGTTGACCCCGCGCTCTACGGGATCACCTCAACAAATCAGCCAAACTAACAACTTCAGGAGACTCGCCCCGAAGTCTACGGGAGCGTCTCGGTGATTCAGCCACAGCTAAAAAAATTTAACTACTACACACGAAAACAAAATAAAATCTCAAGAAAACCACCTAAAGTCGCTAAAGAACCAATCAAATTTGAAACATACGCCTAAAGAATCTAGGGCGTCAAACCAAACACAAACAGTGAGCTTCCGGACCAAAAACACTAGTTGGTGATGAAATCCAACCTCGTAGGATTCAGTACAGAAATAGCGGGTGGAACAGTTACCCCGGCAACCTGCTTAATGAATAGACTGGACAAAGTCCCTCCACTTTAACCGTCTCGAGTGAAGTGAACCCCCCAGAAAATCCAAGTGAGTCTAGCCGACGTCTGCTCCAGGTACAGTGGGATCTTCCCACCACCGTCACCTTGGGGAGAATCCTAAGATTATGGCCACTAAGGTTACCAACAACAACAAATACACCTGGGGGAACAGTTTACACTCCGACAGCATGCAAGGGCAGAGTAAGAAGCTCAATCCCCTTACCGGCTCCTTGAAAATGGTCAATCCAAGGTTTACCGATAAGTGATCCCCTGGCTCCGCTCCTCGACAATAATCCGAGGTTTACCGTTTGTAATACGTGCATGTCTGGCATCGTTCCCAACGAGGGAGGATTGATCCCCTCACTGTTTCGGACACGAGCTCGTGCTTCTCCTTTAAGAGGAGCTTTCCCAGAGTATAAATGCAACAGCTGGATTTATCCTATCACAAGATAAGCTACTTGTTTGGTTTTGCAGCCTTGGAGAGTTAATTACTCACCTACTCCAAGACAGTAGCCTGATCTATATTGGTGCTTCAGAGCCCTAGTAAAAGAAAAATTTCTAAGTTGATTTTACTTTAAGCATTGATTTTATGGCTTTTCTTTAAGGCAAAAGGTAGTGGAGATGAAACTGATGGTGTGTAGACTCGACTCACATCCACTAAAAAGATGCACCTAGGATGATTTACACTACTTTCCTTTTCCAATGAATTCCCTGGCTAAGAGAGTTGGAGAATGCAAACTTTTGATAAAAGCAACTTTCTTAATAGACAATCAAAGAAACAATCTCTTTATCTTTTCCAAGCATACAACACATGACCACTCATTACTTGCACGAAAATTCCTTTCTCTTTCAAAAACTTCAAATGCTACTTAAAACAAACTTTGCAAAGGAGATGTTTTTGTATTTTTCCTATTTAATAAAGCATGTAAAACTAATCTAACAAAAGCAATTTCAAGATCTATAAAAATCTATGAAAAACTCACTCAAAAGCAAATCAAAAGGAAATTTACCTAAAAGCAAATCTAAAGAGGCAAAAGCCTGCTAAGATGATTCCAGGATGTTTTACTCAGTAACAATTAGACCAAGGACCAGTTCATGCAGAATCATAAACCAATCAAAAAACAAAAATCAAACTCTTTTGTTCTTTTTCTTAAGAATGAAATTTACAACTTCAATCAACAAGCTACTTCGAAATTCCGCAAAGAGACAACAAAAAGGTAGGTTGCTCACACAGGTAGACTTTACGACAGGTCCGACTCCTAAGAAGAATGACAAAACTAGAGAGATCCAAGGTTTCACAACTTCTAAAGTTAAAGTCACTACAGGACCAATGCAAAAATCAAACCCTAAGGCTAGAACTTCTATGAATTTCACTAAAACTCTTGACACTAACGAAACAAGTTCAGGTGAAGATCTCTGACAGATAACCAATGGATCTGGGTAGTAAAAACTAATGAAAGACAAAACTAAAAGAAAAAATGAAAACAAATGGGAATTTTCTCAATTTTTCACAGGGTAAGCAGGCAGCCTGTTTGTACAGGTGCATGCACGCTCTGTGTACAAAGCTGCAGTGCGTACAGGTACGCACTATGCCTAACTCAGAGGGTGTGTACTACTGAAAAATTAAGAAAAACTAAAATCTAACTTAACTCTAAGCTAGCCCACCCAAATACATAGTCAAACAGCCAAAAACCAAAAATGGCATGACTCTTTTCAGATCAAAGTGTCACTCAAAGGAAAAATCAATCACATCAATGGAGTCCCCAGTGGAGTCGCCAATTTGTCATTCAGAAAGAGTTAATCTTGCGGACAAAACCAACCTCCCTAGAAGCCTAAGACTTTCTAGTGACAAACAAGACAATCAAGAGCAATCCTTCTCTAAACATGCATTTATCATACGAGAAATCAAGTGTTTAAGATCCTACCTGTCGTCCAACGTTGTTGTAGCAGTCTAGCCTCATCGATCTAGATGAGCTCCTCCTTCACTTTGAAACCTGCATTCACTAACAATCAAATGATTACATAGCACCTGAATATCCCATAAAATAAAACATATTCAACATATAGACCAAGGAGTATATGAAACAATTCATTAATAACAAATTGTTGAGAAGAATGGACTTATTTGTATTAATAGGAAACAAAGAAACCATTACAACCTAAGCCTTGGTGTTGTGCAAGTTCCTCCCAGGGTCCAGCAAGAGTTTTCCTTTACTTTGATAAGCTCACCCACTTCCAAATGAAACAAGAAAGGATGGGAATCTCTCTTCACAAGCTTCTACAAGGAAGTCCTAATTCTAGCAGCATCTACCCTTTGGAATGTTCAGCTTTCAACCTCCCCTCCTCTAGCCCAAAGCCTGTATTTATAGTGTTCTAGAGGAAGTTAATCAGGTGCACCATCAATGGGATACTCCCCTCTTTTGGATGGGGTAGTTCCTCTCTTGATGGGATAATTTCCTCTTTCATAGGAATGCATGAACCATCTAGAGGCGCTCAATACATGTTAAACAATCTTCTAGAATGCTCTAGAAATGACCACAAGTAACTTTTTAAAGATGAACCTCACGCCTTTTGACCTTTATAGGAGTACGCACCCATCCCTTGACTTACAGAGCATACAGGTACGCAGGTACAATGAGCTTGGGATGCGTAGACGCAGGCAAGGTAGAGAGAACCTGCGTACCCAGAGATAAACATGATTTTTACTGACTTTCTCTCTTTCTTGAAGTTTGACATGGAGAGCAGAGGTATAAGGCTTGACAAGGAGGATAGTATGACTGTTGATGGAGCCATACTAACTGCAGATAGTCATGGTGACAAATTTTAGTGGAACAAAAGTTTTTTTCTAGTAATTAAACATGTAGATACATGCAAAAAATTTGTGGATTTCTTACTAAATAAAATGACCATTTAGTTGCAGCACAATGAGTTCTAAATCTAACTTACTGACCAGATTTTTTTATTCTGAGAGCAACTGCTTCTAATAACAATTCAATAATTGCACTGTACTAGGCAATATTATTAGTTGTTCATCCCAGAAAAATACCTTATAAATTGATCAACTTGTCCTTAGGGGAAAATAGTGCCCAAGCTACGGAAGATAAGTTCCATGTTTGATGACAAGGATGATCAACAAAACCAACATAATGGTTCGATGACATCTATGAACCAAGTGGAATACAAGGTAAGCAGAGGAAACATGTCTGGAAAGCAAATAATCACAACAAAAAGTCAAAATGTACACTAATGAATTCACAGAATAATGTACAAAAGTAATTACACTGAACTCACGCATAATACATTTTCAGATAAAGCGCATTGCGGGGCTATGCTAACACATTACCTTCGTAGTCAACCAACTCATAGGTGCCTTTTGCAAAACATGTTTAACAATGTACAACCCATACCATATAGGTTCAAACTTCCCATCTCCCAACTATCATTGGCTTGGTTATACAACAAGACAAAGTCACCATTAATGAAAATTTGTGGAGAAATAGTTTGATCATAATGAGCTTTAACTTTTTTTATTTTCTGTGCTTCAATAACCATCGCAACAATATGACAAGTTTCATCAAGCCTCTCAAGACAAATTAAATTTTCCTCTTCAGGTTAGGTATCGTGAAGTATCTCAATAGCTAGTTTTAACGAAGGAATATCACACTCAATAGGGAGTGTCGCCTCTAAACCATATACCAACTGGAATGGAGTAAAATAAGTGGCTGCCTTAGCCGAGTTTTAGTAGGCGAAAAGAGACGAGAACAACATGAGATGCCAATCCCTTTTATGCTTTCCAATGGTACATTGAAGCATAGTAATTAAGACTTCATTAATCACTACAACTTGGTCATTGGCATATGGATAGTAAGGAGTTGAGCTGTCATGGTGAAGACCGAATTGAGCAGTAAGATTTTCCATCATGCATTGATGAAAATTTGATCTGTGATTAGTGACAATGGCTTGAGGGATACCAAAACAGGCTACAACATGGTGAAAGAGGAACTAAGCAGTAGTTGTACCGTCGACATTATATGTGGGCATTTCCTTGGCCTATTTAGTAAAATAGTGAAAGACGACAATGATATAGCCATACCCCCATGGCTGAGCAAGGATTACATGTCATGAAATATATTCTCCATTTAGCGAATGGGCCAATGGGAACAACTGGATGTAAGGGTGCTAGCAGGACACGATGTTTACAATTATATATCTAATGTTCACGACACTTTTGAACCACCAAGATGAAATATTTGAAGATAGAAGGCCAGAAATAACCAGTGCGAAGGATCTTTTGAGCAGTGGCATAGCCTAACATGTGACCACCACATGCCTTGGAGTGGCAGACATTTAAGACTCATTCAACCTCTTCAAGTGTTAGGCATCTGTGAAGAACATATCAACACTGTCTCGGTACAACGTATCATCAATAATCTGATAAGGTTGAGACAGATTCTGGATGCAGTGTCGGTCAGATCAAGACAACTTAGATCAAAAATTTTGGGTCTGAAGATAAACAATAATATCTCCATACCATGGGTCGAGAGTACTGATAAGAAACAAAGTTTCATCAAGAATATACCTAGTAAAATCAACAGAGGTGTTCGCAAAAGGAAGGGTGCAAATCAATTTGGAAAAAACTAGTGATTTCTTTGATTTGGAAGTAGTAAAATCCAAATCAAAATCCTACAGGATAACAGTCCATTTACAGTATTTTCCCCCAAGAAAACAATGAATTAGAATATAGGTCATGGGGTTATAGTCAGAAATCACCATGGTCTTCCGCAAAAGAATATAATGGCAAAATCGTTGGACATCATGGACTACTTCGAAGGAAAGTTTCTTGACATGAGCATATCGTGTTTATGTGTCAATAATATTTCAAATAAAATAGTAAACCACATCTTCATTTCCATCGTCATGATCCTAGATGAGCACAATAGCAATGGTATTATCAGTCATGGCCAAGTACAAGAAGTAATCATGGTGGTAATTGGGGGCATATAATAAAGGATCACTAATGAGTGTTTTCTTTAGAGCATCGAAATATTGTTTAGAAATTTCATCCCAAACAATTGGGATCCCCTTCTCAAGTAAGCATGTAAATCTCTTGACAAGCTCAACATAACTAGGGACAAAGAAATGAAGAAAATTCGCCTTCACTTGTAAACTCTGCAATTGGCGCAATGTTGAAGGAGGGGGTAGATTTACAATAGCCTCTACTTTTAGAGGATCTATTCAGGTGCCTTCTTTGGACACAAAAAAACCCAAGAGCCAACCAGATTCGACACATAAGACACATTTTTGTAGATTGGGGTGAATATTATAGTGTATACAATGTAGAAAGACTGCTCAGAGGTGGTCTAGATGGTCACAAAGCTTAGGTGAATGAGCTGGTAAGTTGTCCAAATAAGGAAAAAGGATGTGTTTAATATCATGAAGGGAATGTGACATCACCCTCTGGAAGGTAGCACCAACGTTTTTGAGACTGAAATAGAGCTTTTTATAAGCAAAAGTCCCCCATGGATAGATGAAAGAATTTTTGTGTTGATCAGTGGGTAATATGTTAATCTGGTTATAACCAGAAAAACCATTCATAAAAGAATAGATCTCACTCCCGGTGCAATCATCAATGATCTGGTCAATAAAGGGAGTGGGATACTTGTCTTTAGGATGCGCACGATTAATACCATGGTAATAAACACAAACTCTAATTGTTCCCTAATTTTTAGTGACGGGTACGATATTTGAAACCTAGTCTATCAATGGGATGGGGTAAATAAAACCAACCTTTAGAAGCTTTTCAAATTCTCCCTTAATAACAACGACCTTTCTGGGATGCACTAGATGGAGCTTTTGATGAACGGGCTTCGGATTAGGATAAGTGGGTATTTCGTGAACCACTATAGCTAGGTCAATACCAGGCATTTCTTGATATGACCAAGCAAAGACATCACAAAATTATTTAAAAAGGTTAGTGTAAACCCTGATCTCTCCCAGAGTACTGGAAACACCGATGTGAATGTTCTTGACAATTCCAAGTTTAATGGAAATTTCAATTGGCATGGTTGCAATAATATTTCCCATATTACCTCTGGACAGAAATTCGTGCAACAAAATAGTTGTTTGAAGTGGTTGTGTTGGGTGATGAGAAACAAAAGTCTCAAGACACAAAAAAGACTCACAAATACTTGGAACAAACAAGAAACAATGATGAGCATCATTCCAGGGAGTTTCGTCAAGAGACATAAATTCAACAATACTCTTGTTGATGGGAAATATCTCATTCAAAGGACCCAGAGTGATCTGGAATTTATCTAGGACAAATAATTAAAGGTATTACAGACTCATGTGCACAGACATGCCTATGTTACTTTATGCAATGGATTGATAAGATTGCAAAATACATAAACACTGAGGAAGTTAGAGAAAACATGACTGGAGAACATGTAATACAACAAGTTTAATAAGGAGTTCACCCAATGCTCCTGGGCTACGTCTACTAGTCTAGCTCTCAATGGTGGCCTCTCCGTTATTTTTCCAAGCAATTTTTTTACAACAGTGAGCTCAATTCGAGTCTCACTAAATAGATAAAAGTCAGTAGGAATGGAGTGCACAGACTCTCCTTACAGAAATTCAACCTCTAATGGTCACAGTAGCATGATGGGGCTATGCCGAGAATTTTGCTTGAACCTCTCAAGCCTTCTATGGAGTGCACAGACTCTCTGACTCTAGGTCTATTTGGCTCAATGTTGCCTTCAAGTCAGCTTGGCTTCTACTCTCTGTTTTCTGTTCTTAGCTATATACGTCTAGCTAACTCTTGTCACTACCTTCTTGTGTGATTTTTGCTTCTATCAGGTCATGGCTTTAAAGCTAGCCTGTCAAATTCCTCTACTCTGCATCATCATCACTGGATAATGCCTCGCAGGGAGGTGGCCACCTGTTTCCTAATGAACTGGGTGTGAGATTCCTTGAATCATATTTGAATGGCCTTTAATTCCATTTGCTTCAAGATCACCCGCGAAACATGAATCATTTGCCAACTCATCGTCCACATCGGACTTCAAATCCCATGTAATCTTGCTTTTTGACTTGTCTAATCTGGTCATTTATCGAGACATGCCTCAGCCATTGATATGGGCCCCCCAGATCTGACAATCGTCATTTGTATCGAGTGGGAAAGTTGCATGAAGTTTACCCGTCCGATGCGGGTGGTTTTCTCTCTCATCTACCAGACGTGTGTCGCTCGATGTGTGGCATCGGGCGGGACTCAGTCAAAACTTCTTACCGCCTCCAAGCCTTTCGATATCCTGCTGGTTTGTGGAATCCCATGCTACAGAACCGAATGCATTACTTTTCCACATTTCATATATTTTTTGGGTTTGGGTGCTTCGGTGCTTTCCTTCACTAAGGAGGATGCCCTGCAATATGCGATTAGCACTTTAGCGTTTCTTGATTTGGCCTCCGGTTTTGACAAGTTTGCACCAATGCATGTTACCATGGGCCAACGGTCTGTGCGCTCGACCGAGGGTCCTCGTTGCTCCACTCTGGCCACAACTGTAACTCTTACAAGGATTCCTTTTGATAGCTTTGATTTTTCTAAGACTTGAATCTTTTTGGCCTAATTTGAAACAATCATGAAAACTTAGAGTGTTTTTAGGATTTGATTTGGATCATAGCCTTCCCACTGAAAAGCTTTTGGACCACCAAAAGTTGGTTTTCTTTTAAGCATCAACCAAGTGAGGGTATTGATTCCTCGCTTGCTCAATTTCTATCCATTTTGCACTGCTAGACTTTGAACCTTTGAGTCCGATCCTGAGGTACTCAACATCCCCTCTGTGTGTATTTCTTACCTTCCTGTCCAAAATTGTATCTTCCTGCATTCATTAAGATATTCAAGCAACAGGTCATCAATAGAAGGTAATTGACTCTTCTCTTCAAGATCTTCAATTAATGAAGGTTCAAATAGTCTCAAGTTGGCTGCATTAAAAGCCGAGTAGATGTGCATATAAGCTAGTAGATCAAGGCGAAAAGCATTCTCACCAATTTTCTCAAGTATCTTGAGAGGTCCATACCTTATTGGATTCAGCTTCTTACCTTCGCCTTACATTCTTTCCTTGCTAATATACAGCCAGACTTGATCACCAACTTGGAAACTATGCTCCATTCTATGCTTGTCATGCCTTGCCTTGTACTTGGCTTGACTCTTTTCCAGTTGTTCCTATACTATCTGGTGAATCTCTTAGATTTGTTTAATGAACTTGGTTTCCTTGTCCACATCACTGTGTCCTTCAACTGTTAAAGACAAAATCCAAGGGATACCTTGGTGTGAAACCAAAACAGCTCTCAAAAGGAGATCTCTGTGTAGAAGAATGTTTAGCTTGGTTGTAAGCATGTTTCACATAACATAAATGTTCATCCCAAAGTTTTGGATGCTTGTTGCAATAGCCTCTTAGCAACTGGATCACTGTCCTGTTGACCACTTTTCTTTGGCCATTTGTTTGTGGATGAAAAGTTGTGCTCTTCGTCAGCCTGGTGTCCATCAATTCCCACAAACTTGACCAAAATTTCCCAACAAACTGGGTATCTCGATCAGATATTATGGATGTGGGTAATCCAAAATGAACCCATACATGCTGAAAGAACAACTTTGAATTTTGTTCAGCTGTAATCTGTTTGTTACAGGGTATTAAAATACACATTTTGCTGAACCTATCCATAACAAAATATAAATAGTCATGACCTTTCCTATATTTAGGCAGTCCTCCAACAAAGTCCATGGAAACACTTTCCCAAGGATGAGAAGGAACTGGTAGTGGAGTGTAAAAGCCTAGTTTTCTATTGTTGGGATTGCTTTTAGCACACATGGTACACCCTCTTACATATCTAGAAACTGTCTCATTCATTTCTAGTCAATAACAAAATATTTGCAGTGGTGCAACTGTTTTACTTACACCAAAGTGTCCTGATATTAGAGAAGTGTGTGCTTCTCGAATTATCTTTACTCTTTCAGTTTTTGGAATGCAAAGCTTCCCAAAATGATACAAGAGTTGGTCCTTAACATGATAATCCAATTCTTCTACTCGTTTTCCTTGACTTAAAGGTGCATATACATCTTTAAATCTATATCTTGAGAATATTGTTCAATGTAGCTCTCATGCAATACTAAAATATGCGTAAGTATAGTAGATGCATTTATAATTGGTCTGGACAACATATTTGCAACTTTATTGTGTATGCCCTTTTTATGTTTGATGACTAAATGAAACTATTGTAGAAAACCCATCCATTTATAGTGTCTTGATTGTTGTAACTTAGTTTGGGAGTGTAAATATTAAAGTGGTTGATGATTAGTATGTATAACTGTCTATTTTCCCATTAAGTAATGTTTCCACTTTTTCACACTCTATACTAATGCATACAATCCTTTATCATATGCGGGAATTAAAATTCTCATAATGATAACATATGGGTTTACAGTGCCGCATCAACACTACTCCCATGGCATAGTCACTGGCATCTATTTCAATCTCAAATGGTCTTTCAAGATTGGGTAGTGTTAGTACTGGTGTTGTACTAATCTTTTATTTCAAGGTGTCAAAGGCTTTCTGCTATTTTCCTCCCCACTGAAACACCTTGTTCAATCCTGTTAAAGCATGTAAGGGAGTTGCAATTAAGGAAAAGTTATAAATAAACTTTCACCAATATTGTGCTGCTCCTAAGAAGCCTCTAACTTCTATAGCAGATTTGGGTTTAGGCCAGTATACAATGACTGAAACCTTAGAGGGATCTATCTTCAATTCACCACCCCCTACTATGTGTCCCAAATAATTAAAAGATGTTTTTCCAAATTCACATTTTGAGAGTTTAACATAAAGATTTTCACTTTTCAAAACATCTAGAGTTTTCTTAACATGATTTAAATGTTCTTCCCATGTTTTGTTGAATATAAGAATGTCATCCAGATATACAATAACAAAGTCATCAAGAAAAGTCTGAGTACATCATTCATTACTTTCATGAAAGTAGTAGGAGCATTAGTTAAGCCAAAAGGCATAACCAACCACTCATACAATTCTTGCTTTGTTTTGAAAGCAGTCTTCCATGCATCTTGCTTTGCAACTCTGACCTAATGATAGATACTATGCAAGTTAAAGTTGGAAAAATAAACAACTTCTTTCAACTGATCTAATAGATCATCTATGCGAGGAAGGGCATAATGATTTTTTATCGTTATCTTATTCAATGCTCAGTAATCAATGCACATTCTCCACGAGCCATCTTTCTTTCTCACCAAAACAATTGGGGACCCACATGGTGATGTGCTAGGTCTGATGAACCCCTTCTCAAGTAGCTCCTGTACCTGCTTCTTGATTTTTACATTCTCTAAAGTGGAAAAGTTGTATATTCCGATGTTAAGCAATGGAGCATCTTATTGCAAATTAATACCATGCACTATCTCCTTTTTGGGTGGTAGACCTTTAGGTTCTTGAAACAATATATCATATTCTAAAACAACCTTTTGTAAATCAGCGTGTTGTTTAGCATCACAGCCCTCAAATACATTGGTTTTATCAGGTTTCTTTTCCTTTACAACCATCAGTAAAAAAATGTTTGCATGAATTTACAATTCATTTCATCTGCCCTGAGTTTATGAGAGTATAATTATTCTTGAGCTTATGAGCTCTTATAATATATTCGATTCCATCTTTAACCAGTAGATACTTGTTCTCAACTCTATAGAAAATAGATTTTCTATCATACAAGTAAGGACTTCCTAAGAAAAATCCACATATATCCAAAGGAACTATATCTAACTCAACGTCATCTACAAATGCTGACTCAAAAGAAAACTTAAGTTTACATTGTCTAGTCACTTGCAGCTTTGATTTATCACATAACCAACTTAATGGATATGGTTTCTTGTGAGGTGTGGTTAGTAATCCCAACTTATTTACAATTTATTCATAAATTAAATTTACTTGTGAGCCACTATAAAACAAAGTATCAATCTTTTGATGATTGGAAATAACTCGAATATGAAAAAGCTCATGTCTTTTCCTCTCACTTTCTTCATTATCAGTAGATTGTGCAGAATTACTAGTAGATGCTTTAGAATTTTTACCTTTTATACCTATGGCTGCGATTGTTGCTTCATCTCCTGACTCCGACCCCAAATTCTTTTGAATAGCTGCTGCAGTATTCTTCTTCTTGCCCTCAAACTTCTTAGGTTTCAGCTCCGGATGCAGAATCTAGCAGTGTTCATCATCATGCCCATCCTTCTTATAGTGAGTGCATGAAGACTTGCTTTTTTGTACAATGTTTGTCTTCCTCTCTTTCCATTTCTATTTTCTTTTCTCCTTATTTTTGCTTGCAGTGGGTTTGGATGATCCCCCAACTTCTGGGTTCCCATTCTTACCTCTAGCTTCTAGATGCGTAGCCTGAATGGTGTTAGAAAATTATATATTACAGAATAATGGAACACATAAAATATTGTAGAAATATAAACACAGAAAACGCATAAAACAAGAGAGACATAGATATATGTGGTTCACCTAGTTTGGGCTACATTCATGGAGAAACAGCCAGTCCTTCTTTTATTATATTATCCAGAAAACTAAAGAGATACAACCTATAGTAGATCCGCTATAACACCCTCTTCGCTCTCAATCTCCTCTCTCTTCCTCACTCAGAATATAGATCTACATAGACGCAATACAATTCCCTCATATATAGTGAGGGGTTGCCTTATAGGGAAAAAAACCTAAAACTTAACATAACTTCTACCATCAGATCATCCTCCTAATGAACAACCCAGATTGACTAGAAATTACTAGACTTTTACAAGGCAATTTTACATCTATTTTTAGCTTCGGGGGAGAGGCCCCCAAACCCCCACCGGGGGACTGTTTGCCCCCAAACCCCCGCCAGGGGACTGCTAGCCCCCGGACTCCCTAGCTGAGGGGGATTAGCCCCCCCGGACCCCCGCATTGGGTACAAGTCCCCCCTGCATGGAGGGGCATATAGTCTTCCTGGTATACATTCGGCTAAGACCTTTGAACACACAAGATAATCAAGCTCCACACCCAACAAATGGATACCTCATCTATGGTAGTGGGATTAAAGATGAGCATAGTGTGCCTCATGTAGCTATGTAGACCACCTATATACTTCAGCAGAGTCTCAGGTGAGTCTAAAGAAATTCCTAGAATCAAAGCTCTTTTCCTAAATTCTTGGGTGTAACCTTGTACACTTTTCCTTTTTAGTTGTCGAAGAGTTTGCCAGCTCATCATCGCTTGCTGCATGTAGGCTAGTGGATAGAATTTCTTTTTAATTGTAGAAACAAATTCACTCTAGACAGAAATAATCTTACCATGTTTCTTCATGCCAGCTTGTGTATTTCCTTCCCACCATACCAAGGTAGTGCCTCCAAGGCATAGGCTAGCCAACTAAATCTTACTCTTGTTTGAATCAATGCTCTACACTCTGCAATAAACATCATTTTGTCTGATTCAATTATCCACCTTCTCTGCATTCAAATCTCCATCATATATTGGTAAATCAAATTTAACATCTAATTTAATCAAAGATGTCTTCTTTTTATTTTTAGGGCTATTAGGAGGTGTGAGAAATTTTTCTTCTTTCCCTTTTCCTTTAGAGTGGTCATGGAGGAGAGATTCTTCTACTCCTTTGTCTTGTTTGGAGTTTTTGATGAATCTTCATCTCTATTTTTCTTAAATTTCCTATACATTTCCTCCACCATGGATCTCATGGTCATAAAACTATCCATGAACTGGGGTCTAATTCCAAGGGACTTTCTTTTTGATATTTTTCTCTTAGAATAGACTCTCTCAAATTTCTGGGTTAGTTTTAACCAAACTCTCCTTCCTAATTTAAGCTTTGATCTAGTTAGCATTCAACAACAAAATCCAGCACAAGCTTGTCTAACCTTAGTAACCTAAAGCTCTGATACCCACTGATCTGGAATTTATCTAGGACAAAGAATTAAAGGTATTACAGACTCATGTGCATGGATGTGCCTATGTTACTTTATGCAATGGATCGATAAGATTGCAAAATACACAGACACTGAGGTAGTTAGAGAAAACATAACAGTAAAACAAGTGAGACAACAAGTTTAATAAGGAGTTCACCCAATGGTCCTGGGCTACATCTCCTTGTGTATCTCTCGGTGGTGGCCTCTCTATTATGTTTTCAAGTAGAGCTTTTACAATAGTGAACTCAATTCAAGTCTCACTAAATAGATAAAAGTTAGTAGGAATGGAGTGCACAGACTCTCCTTACAAAAATTTGACCTTTGATGGTCACAGTAGTATGACAGGCCTATGCTGAGGACTTTGCTTGAACCTCTCAAGCCTTTTATGGAGTACACAGACTCTTTGACTCTCTCTGGCTCTATCTAGCTCAATGTTGCCTTTAGGTCAGCTTGGCTTCTACTCTCTATTTTCTACTCTTAGCTATTTGCATCTAGCTAACTCTTGTCACTGCCTTCTTGTGTGTTTTTTTCTTCTATCAGGTCATGGCTTTAAAGCTAGTCTGTTCTTTTGACTATTCATTTCTGCTTCCCAGCCTTCTAGATTCCTTACATCTGTCTGTTCGAATTCCTCTACTCTGCATCATCATCACTAGGTAACGCCTTGCAGGGAGGTGGCCACCTGTTTCCTAACAAACTGGGTGTCAAATTCCCTAAATCATTTTTGAATGGTCGTTAATTCTGTTCCTTCAAGATCACCCACAAAACACGAATCGTTTTCCAACTCATGGTCCACGTCGAACTTCAAGTCCCTGTAATCTTACTCTTTGGCTTGTAAAATCTGGTCATTTATCGAGACGTGCCTTAGCTATTGATCTGGGCCCCCCAGATCCGACAGTCTTCATTTTTATTGGGCAGGCAAGTTGCATGACGTTTACCTGTCTGATACGAGCAGTTTTCTCTCTCGTCTTCCGGACACGTGTCGCTCGATATGTGGCGTCCAGCGGGACTCAGTAAAAAATGCTTACTTCCTTAAGGCCTTCTGATATCCTGCTAGTTTGTGGAATCCTGCACTACAGAACTAAATGCATTACCTTTCTACATTTCATAGTGTTTTTGGGTCTGGGTGCTTCGGGGCTTTCCTTCACTAAGGGGGATGCCCTGCAATACACGAATAGCACTTTAGCACTAATCGTGTATAAGAAACCACCCTCGTTTCCTGATTTGGCCTCCAGTTTTGCCAGTTTGTGCTAGTGCATGATACCATGGGCCAGCAATCGACATGCTCGATTGAGGGTCCTCGTTGCTCTGCTTTGGCCACAACTACAACTGTTACAAGGATTCCTTCTGATAGCTTTGATTCTTCTAAGACCTGAATTTTTTTGGGATAATTTGAAATAGTCATGAGAACTTAGAGAGTGTTTAGGATCTGATTTGGATCATAGAGAATCCCAAGAACCAAGCCTAGGAGTTTGTGAATACATGTCTAGGTGCATACGAAGAACAGTATGACTTTTAGAAGTAGCCACCGAAGCCAAAATAACTTCTTGATAAGCTTGTTCTAAAGCACTTAGCGACATGGCATCACCGAAAGAATCAACATAATCTAGAGTTGACCCATGGATCATTTGAGGTTGAGATCATGTTGATCGAGGTTACATGCAAAGGTGGTAGAGAAAGATTTTCCATCAAAGAAGAATCTATGAAAAGATTTTCCCCCATGCTCTCATACAGAATATTAGTATTTCCCACATATGGGATGTTTCCATTTTAAGAACCAGAAGAGAAAAATGATAATTGATCGACGGTGTTGATTTTCCCTTCATGACGAAAACAAAGTACTTATAACAAATAGGAATCCACACAAAAAATGGCATGAGTCCAAGTTCATCGAAGTAAAAGGTTGTAATTCAGATTTGTATCTATCACCTCTACTTGTAATTTGAGATTATTCTATTCCAAGGTGATGGGAAATCTTGTGAGAATACCATAAGAGTAGGAGCCTCTACCATCAAAGCCTTCTAAGGTGTTCGAGGACTGGTTGACAAGTGGAGATCCAATGGCTTTCCTACATGAAAGAGACATGATGCAAGTGGAAGCACCTTCATCAATGACAGTCCAATGAAACATCTTTGCTTTCATAATGACGAATCAAAAACGAAATTTGATGGGGAATATGAGGAACATGGTTTTCCAGATCAAAAGAGATCAAATTAGAATCTATAGGATCGATTCCCCATATAGAAGAAAATAACGATTTCTTTTGTGTTGGACAAGTTTGGAGAACTTCCAAGGCATACATCATCGAAGGCACTTGAGATATACCTTCAACAATACTATAATGTTGAGTACCTCTAGTGTTCATATTATAAGATGACTTCTGAAGCACACCTTTAGGAGGTGGTTAGATAATAGATTCATTATTAGGCCTCTTGATGTGAAGAGGACCAAAACTGGGTGGAGCGGAAGCAGAAGGTGCATTAGTGGCTTCCTTTTCCACTGCCTTCTTTTGACGAGTTGGATAATATTTTGACTGAGTGGAAACAAAAATAGGCACTATTCCACTCATGTAAACCTAAGCACCTAAAGAGGTAGAGGATTTTTCTTGGTTTACCAACTAAGACTGCTGTGATGGAAATGGCACTTTCGTTACAGCTAGTGTCCCTTTCAATAAACGACTAACTTCTACATGACAAGGACAATCCTTGGTGTAGTGATCTTCCTCACCAATGAGAAAGGGATACTTAGGATTACATTTGGAGGCATCATTAGCAAATGGATTAGGAGGATTCTATTTTGGGGTATTTGATTTTGCTTTACCTTTCCCCTTTTCTTATATTTTGAGGCTTTCTCTGCCGTGGTAGAATGAACGACACTAACCTAAGAGGTTTTACGAGGATTCGATGAAGGTTTCGAAGGACGATTGAAACAATATTCGAAACGGAATTTTTCTTCGAAGGAGCTTTATTGGATGTTTGAGATAGTGATCCAATAATACCATCAACGGGTGGTACGTCCAGAGACTTTCAAGATGTTGGATCTAAAGATGGTCTCAGAGCATCAGGCAAGGTTTTATATAGCCTGCCATATTGGGAATAAACCAAATCTAAATATTAGGCACGGGAAATGGCTTGATCTTTAGTAACACAACCTCCCATTACTATGTCCGTGGAAATTTCATTTACGAATGATTTGGTGAACCATTTGATAAACCACTCATCTGGGATTTCAAACTTGATGAAGAGATGTCAATGTCTCCATTCATGGATGTGCTCAGAAATGTGGATTGTAGTATCATGTTTTAGAGATGTAAGAAAATGGGTACCATTGTCATAAGGAACTAGTAACTCGAAGTGAGTGAGGGAGGTCATGGTGAAAGAATTGAATTCTGAACAGGAACCTTGAGGCAACTTGATGTACCATTTTGCAGCAGCACCTGTCAAGGTTTGTTGAAAGACGTGTAGATGAACATAAGCATCAACGCAGGAATTATAAGAACACCATAAGTGATAAGTCATCACATGGACCTGTGGGTCTTCTTTAACTTTTCCTTCAAATTTTGGGCAGTTCCTACAAATCTTAGGGGGAACTTGAGGAGGCCAATAAGGTGAATGATGTATGGGATCATTAGTAAGTCTTGAGACATCTCATAGTTCCAATTTCCCTACAAATGGAAATTACGGGTTGAAATGCATGTAAGGCCTTTGATAAGGCCTAATTTGTAGATTCCAACCTTGTTCGTAGGGGTTTTGTCCCCACAGTGGCATATTTTGACCATAAGGAACTTGATTTTTCCCCCATTGAGGGATACCCCGACCATAAGGTGGATTATGGCCATTGATAACCATAGGGTGCATACAGTTTTTCACAACATATGGATTGTAAGGTTGCTGCAACTGTTGACCCTGGTGATAAAATTGTTGGCCCTGCTATTGCAGGGGTTCGTCATGTGGCTACAATGTTTGACCTTGTGGATGTAATGTTTGACCTTTTTATATAATGGTTTGGTGTTCTGCTACAATGGCTGACATTCCTGCTACAAAGGTTGACCTTTTGAATAAAAGGGTTTATTTGGTTGTTGGACAAACAGCGTTTGGTATTGCAAAGGTTTCCCCCACTCCTGTAAAGGTTTTTGTTGAACTATTCCTTAATGAATTTCTTGTTGGTACTGATAAGTTCCAATTGGGATTTTGACCATATGCATTGGGAATATGATTTCGACTATGTTACATATGAGGACCTACTTATGGAATATAATGTGGATTTTCAAGTTCTTGCAAACAATATGGAACATAAGAATGAATGTTGGAGGGGTATCTAGACCGAATAAGGCTATTGATACTAGAAATTACTTGCTTGAGCTAGAATAGATGATTCAGTGGGATTAGGAATACCACTAGTAGGATGACTCAGTCCAACCGTGTGAGGTTGTGATCCACTCACATGGGTTCTGCTTGAAATAAGAGGTATATTTGGATTTTTCCCTCCATCCAGTGAATGAGGTGGTGGCACATATTGTCCACTTGATGGGGGAATTAAGGAACTTATAGATGTATAAAATAAAACTGTCAGTTAGACCAGGATCAAAGGTTGAAAATGGGGTAACAATTGTGTCGAAATTTTTGGTTGAATCAGAACTGAATTAACAACAGCGTGCACAAGGATATGAGAGGTCATGTTAGGAGTAAATGGACCAAATGTAGGCATATCATTTGATGACCAAATTGGATTTTGGTATAATGAAGAAGCACTGGGAGTTCCTGAGACTAGATGAGCCAAGGTTGTATAACCATATGGAACCATAGGCCCATTGTTTTTAGGAGGTGGTTGAGATGAAACTCTTCCTACATAAGGAAAACCTTTGGGTCGAAAGTTGTATTTAGAATCATTATCAACACTAAGAGTGTCAGTAGCTGAGAATTTCGGAGGAACTCTAGGAGAGGTTGGAAACTCACCTTTTGAAGCCATAGGTGGAAATAGTTGGCAAGGGGGAATCCGAGATGGTCATTGAGATAACTACAAATGAACACCAGGTTGATTGTATGGAATATAAGGATGTTGAGGAGATATCACAAATGGATCAAAAAGCAGATTTAGAGGGTATTAAGAAAACCTCTTTGGACTCTTAGGATTTTCTAGATCAGACTCCTAAGACAATGATGAGTCTCAAGGTGTGGGACGAGAAGCAAGGGGTTGGATACTTGGGGCAATTTCAAGTTCAAATCCTTCACCTACAAGTGACTATGAAAGTTCAGGATGAAGTGCTTGTGATGACCCTTCAATATCAGATGATGAAGTGGTACGATGAGGCGAACACAATGGTTCAACCATGATGAATTTCTATCAAGAGCAGAAGGAGAAGAGATGATTTCATTGAGGGATTTTAAAAATTAAAATTGACAAGGAATTACGCAATGTGAGGTCAAGAAGCAACTACATGGGTACGACATGTTATCATTGGCAATTAATTTTATAACTTAAACAAACAAATAAATGAAAAAGGTTTATGCTAGGCAAGAGAATTTACAAATTATCCTTGAATCAATATATACACCTTAGCTCAAACCAAGGATGTAATGTATGACGAGCGATCTCCACGAATGTTGTGTTCGGTGTATCATGTTTACAAGGTGGCTAACTTGGTGACCTGTGGCTAAAGGATAGGAACCTAGTGGGGTGTCCCAATATATACTCGATGATATAAGGAGCACAAGTCCATGTTAGTGTTGTCTAATTCATAACCATTTAGTGAGAGTGTTTTGATATACTTTCCATACTGAAGTGCCTCCTATATACTCAAAATTACTAGAGAGCCTTTGATATACTTTCGTATTTGAATGGGATTTCAGCCCCGTGATACAATGTAGGAAGTTAATGACAACTCCTATGTTTAGAGATGTTGAAACACGTCTCTAGCCTAAACCTCTATATATTTGAATTAGGTTACAAATTCTGCTTATGTTAATTAAGGTAATTTTTAATTTTATCTTGAATTAGGTTTCAATTTTATGGCTCAACAATGACACTTGAATTTCTATGATGCAACTAAATGAGAAAGATGAAATATTTTTATTTGATAAGGCTAAACTAATGAGGGAGGAGATACAACCAAACAATCCATCAATCAAGAAAAAATCATCAAAATATATCTCCCTAACTTTTTGAAAGCAAGACCTAAAAACAAAAACTACTCTTTCACTTTCACCTAAAAATGCAATCTTATGAGAAACAAAATCACTTTCTTTCACTAAGATGCATGAATATTATTTGTTCTTTTTCTTTCACTTTGATTCAAAATGCAAATTAAGGCATAATCAAAGGAAAAGTGGATATTAAAACAACTAAAACAAAAATTTCATTCACTTCGGTTTTGAATAAAAAGCATTTCAAAAATACTCAAACGCAGAGATCCTTTCACTTTTCTTTTCGAAACATTTAAATAAAAAAAGGCATATACTCTCAATTTCGTGAAAGGAAATGATTGTAATCTACATTTGACAATGGAGAAAAAGAAATTTTCAAATTTCAAATATGATTGAATACTAATGAAAACAAATTAAAAAATATGAACTGAAAGCGACTTGAAAATGGTGTCCTGACCGAACTAAAACTCCTAAAGGGAGACAATCAATATCGGAAAGACAAGTCAACTGATGAGTGAAGGGTGACCTAGACCTAGTAACCCTAGAAGACAATCCAACATCAATCAAACATCACCAAAAGCTAAGAGACAATTGCAACCATTAAAGGACAACAATCAAGGCAGACAAACTGAGCTCACACTAGAAAAACACTCACAAAGGTTGAGACACTTTGAAAATGAGAAAAAGCTCTATTTTTTCTAGCCCCTAGGATCAACGTGCATATTAAAGGAAAAGTAATGATGAAAGGTAGAGAAACGCAATTGTAAATTCAAAATTAGTGTTGGGAGTGCTTCTGTAAGACCAGAAAATGCATTCGGGGAGGAAAGGAGGGAAAAATAAAAAATTATTTTGAACCAGACCAAACTCAACACTCTCAAGAAAAAGCCAATGACTATATAAACCTACAGTGATGCACACAAGCCAAGAAATCAATGGTTGGTCAAACTCATCAGAGGACTGGATGGAAAGGTTATATCTTACCCAACAGATTTTCCATTTGGTTGTATAGGTAAATACTTTCTATGGAGAGAGACAATCATGGTAGCCCAATAAGTGTGTCTCGAAACAAATCATAAAGTCTAAAAGAAACCTTCCTAAATGAAAATCAAAATAAGAGAATAGGAAGATGACCTACCTCGTTCTGATGCTATAATGCACTCCTTTATTGGAGATCTTGATCGCTTTCTCCTCGGGCTCATTCCTTACTACTCATAGCATTTGAATACTTACACAAGAGGCCAAAGACACAACAAGGCATAATAGTGCAACAAACACAATCGAATGTAATCCACTTAACAAATCAAGGAGCATTAAGATAAATGAAGCATTAACACAAGAATTTATAGAAAGTGAACTAGTAGTTGTATATATTAATAAACAAAAGAGGAAACATACAACCTAGTTCTTAATGTTAGTAGCACTCCTTAAGTGAATTTCCATGTCCAAGTTCAAGATTTCCGAGTGCTCCTTATCCAAGCCAAAGTGAATAACATATAGGCACTATCTTAGCATAACGGTTCAGATAATCAGAGAGAAACCATTTGGGAATGGAAAAGCATGAATATATATGCAAGCAGTGGGAGTTAGGATCTCACCAAAGATAGGAGAAGGTCCTCATCTCAAGGAGGAAACTCATCGGGATAATATCAAATGGTAATATTGTGAAAATTCAACCACGTCCACAATGTTAGCCTCACTCTCATGTGATGAAAACAATTATTTGTCCAAAACAATTAAATTAATTAAAATCAAGAAAGTTGGATTTAATCCTACCTTTCTAGATTGAGTTTGTTCCTCATGGTTAGGAGTCATTTTAGGCTTAGTTGGTTGAGAAATTCTCTCCAAATAGTTAGGCTCCTAGATTAGTGTGTTGTTGAGATATTTTCTCAACCATAGTGTCCAAGATAGACGTACGATCTTAAGACAAACTTCCTCATGTATTTATTTGTACTATTAACATTCTTTGTACATTGGATTACAATATGAGAGGAATACAGTGAGGCTTTGGCCTTTTCTACCATTTCTATGTATCTAATATTTTTTATGTGTGTTAATTTTGTTTAGTATCTTACATGTGGTATCAGAGCAGCCAATATGGGCCTAAATATGACATAAATATTAGATTTTATTCTCTATTAATAAATAAAATAAGTGTGGTTTAGTTTGTGTGTGTGTGAAGTCTATGAGTGTTTTGATCTGTGAAGAGACCAATGTTATTGGACCTCCAAGTTTGAGTGATTGTTGACAGCAAAAGGTGTTAAATCCAATCTCACCGCCAGCGAAGCCATATTTAGGAGGAACAACTCCAAGCATGGTAATGGTGTCCAAAACCTATTTGTGGTATGAGAAAGTGTTGCTGGGAATCATTTTTACTCCAGCAACTATCATCTACTTCTAGATTGAAGCCCTTAGTTCCTTAGCCACAGATCGAGGGTCGAGCTTGCATTTCTCTTAGACCAATTTTTTATCATATCACAAAGGTGAGTTATTATAGATCTCCTAGACATAAATTTTCATTATACTAGAATGTGTCCATAGTGGATTGATGTGATCCATGTTGAATTGATCCTGTAGTAGCCGAATTTATGTCTAAATCCATAGTAGCAAAAGAAGTGGACTAACATCTAATTTCTTGCAAAACTGGACTGTTGCTTTATTGCAAGGGTGAAATTTTTTGAATCACATCAGTGAAACCAATTTCTTGAGGAAGTCACTTAGCAAGACATGCTAAGAAGTGATCAAATTTTATTGAAGGTAGAGTCGATTTCATTTTCAAAGATCACATTAAATCATCTCTGAAGGGATGGATATCAATCTTTGAATCGATAATCTTGATCGAGTTCTCTTGTTGTGTATTATGGGAGGATCATGGTTTTTAAAAGTCTTCAGAAGATGGATCTCTAAATAAAGTCTATATAGATCCTTAGGTGACTCCAAAATATTACTCAATTTCACTTGGTTCCATGCTGATTTTCTTAGCAATTTCTGTGAAGGAACTTTTGTCGCACCCTTTTGCATAAAATCATGGCCAATTTTCTTACCAAATACTCACACCCTCTACCGCCATGCTCCATATCCACAACATTGTGCCATATCTGAACCTTTTTGTTGTGGCCAACTCTTCCTGTGCACCATCCTTCTCGGCTGGGCACCACAGTATTCACACAAGCAACCAGGTCGATGTATCGCATAGTTACTTAATAAATTTTGATAACATTCGTTGGGTCACTATATAGACATATCTCAACTTGCTATCTCTTTCACTAAAAACCCTTGGTCTCATACCCCATTTTGAATCTCTCCAAATTGCTGTCTTCATCGAAGCTCATGCTCTTGAGTGATCCAACATTGGAGTCAATGAAATCATTGCAAGTGCCAAATGGGCTTCCAAAAGAATTCTCACTGCAATAGCCCGAATCGTCGCAATGAAAAAATATTTCCTCACAGTCAGAATAATGGGTAGATGATGGTGAATTGTCGTTGTTTTCAGTTGCAAATAATCTAAGATTTCGGCCCAGCCCGAAGGTAGAGAATTATTTTTAGTTTTGATTTAAAAATAAGGAGGATGAGAAGAAACCCCATTGATAATTTCCTATTGATGAGGAGATTTGCGATCATTCATGCTACACCATGGAAATGTATGAAATTTTTCCAAATTGAGTTACAGTGTTGGTGAACCAGAGGATCTAGTGATGTGTGGTTCTCTTGAATATTATGATAGGGTGTATGATTGAGTCACACCGAAGAGCGAGAAGTGCCTGGACCGTTTTAGGAACCAGAACTTCTTGAAGGTATTCCATGTTATATAATTTCTCACCATTGTAGAAAATCACTTGTTTTCACTTTCCAATGTTTTGGCGCCTCCAATTATGCAAGAAAGCATTTCCACAGTGTAATATTCAAGTTTAGTAATCACTCAAAAATCCAAAATATGACCAAATTCAAAGTTTAGAAATTCAATATTCTACAAAGTACACCTATATGTGTTGGGGCCCAAGCATTCAAAGTCTTGTAGTGTGCTTGTATTTAGCATTGATGTTGTTCTTGATGGATGACTGAAAAATTTTCTGATTGGTTGAGGCATCCCAATGGAGTCTTTGTATATAGGAGGGTTGATTCTTTCACTTTGCTTTGCAAAGAAATTCGATTTTCTAATATTTGGTTCTTCCAGTTCTTTTCATACTTAGCATTATGTCAACGTGCTGCTACACAATGTTCACGAAGGTGTAAACAATTGATTCTCGCCTCTCTGACTCTATCACATATGGCATTTGGAGCTTCAATTTTGTGTTGGTCTCTAAAATCTAGGACAAATGCTAAAGAGTGTTAGCACTCTGATTGTGTTCCCAGAGCATTGCTATCTGTGTTGCTCTAAAAACCTATCACTATGCCTTTATACTCAAACTAAGATTAGGTGACATGGGCAGTTGGAACTTCTGGGAGAGGTGAACATATTTTGCTATCATATTTTGCTATCATATCTTTTTCCTTATTTGATTCTTCCAATTCTTCTTTCCACACTTGTATCAAGTGCACATTTTTCCTTTGAATGTATATCATGCAAGGCTCAGTCCATCTAAGGCTATGTCTAGTAGCACCCAACACATCCACTGCAGGATATAGAATTCTTCCAGAGACATATATTTTTGCTGAAAACATATGAGAAGAGCCTCTTCTGTTGCTATTGTTGTAGCTGCAGCACAAGCCTATAAAGGCAGGAAATTGCATTGCTACTAAGGTAAGGTGTATTTTTTAATTTTGAGTGATTTTTGGAATGGATCAAATATTTTTATTTGGGAGTTATAAGTGTGAAGACTGGGATTAATTTTGAATAAGTTTGATGATTTGTGGAATGATAAGGTGAAAGTATTTTGAAATTTCGAGTGATAAGGTGTGATCTATAAATATTTGAAGTGCTAAGTGAAGTTTTTTAGAAAAAAAGTCATTATTGCACTCCAAAATAATATTTTACTTTGAGAGAGATTAAGTGAACATCCAGATTTTGAAGACAATTTGCTTCCAAAGTTTGCAAGTGTGACATTCTCATTGAGAAGTTTCCAGGACAGATTTGTGACATTGAAGAATGATGTACTCTAGTAATTAATAAAATCATAAATTTTGTGATTCTTGTGTCCTATATCCACGCAAAATTGAATAAGGGGATCTTAGGTGCACCATGTGTAATGAATGTGTGTGCATGACTTGTGTTTAGATTATCAAAATTCTCTCTCTGTATTATGCTTAAACAACTACATGCACATAAGCAAGCTTAAGTATAAGAATACTTAATCAACCTCCTGCAATCAAGCTTAAGTACACAAGCACAAAGTGTCACATCATCAACTTGATAAAATTATCTTCCAAGCAAGCACATTTCACATCATGTAATCAGAGAAATCAAGTTAAGGACGCTACAAAATCAAGCATTTCAAAGCCAAGATGACATCAACATCATCAACACTTTACGTATCACTTGTAGATAAACATTTTTTAACTAAATTGTACGGGTGCATTCTCGGTTGTAACAAACACCCTAAATTGAATTGTTAAGGTGAATTCATTAAATCATGTAAGTCTTCAACTGAGTCATCAAGATTGAGCTTGTCATTTGTCTCTTGGGTGCATTTTTGACAGTGTACAACACCCTTCCTTTTTTAAAATCAGCACATTCAATGAGTACATTCAAGAAAGCATAAAGTATCAGTAATCAATCAAGAAATTTCAAGCAAGCCATATACTAGGAAATTATCATAAAACAAGTGTGAATTCTAGTATTATATTCTTCAGGTGAGCATCAAATAAAGCCACTATTTAACTTAAGTGCAATAAGCAATAAATCAAGCGAGCGTGTCATTCAAACAAATAAGAAAGCGAGCGTGTCAAAATCAAGTGTGAACGTTCAAAGAATGACATCCACAACAAACTAGCCAGTGTGAAGTTGATTAAAGCATTCACAAAGTGTCAGTGAAGCATTCAAGCAAAGTGATAGAGAGAGCGTGAAATCAAGAGTTCAAGAAACCAAGTTATAAAACTCTAGCAAGTGTTTAAAGCATCAGCAATAAGCAACAGTACAAGCAAGCCTGAATTCAAAATTAGCAAGCTAACATGGCAACACACATTCAACTATCCTAAATTCTTAACAATTTGATTTTATCATCAGCTGGTGACATGGTGAACATCAACAAAACAACTCTTGTTGGTATCCAAGTGCATCTTCAAGATGCACATGAAATGATTGATTTCCTTCAACTAGAGTCACAACTATAATGAATTGAGTTGCTAGAGAAGAGTGATGATTCCAAGTCACTGATACAACCAACTTGTATTGTCAAAGTGGTCCCTGATCCACTTCAACTTTCTGCCAAACCAATAATCAAGCCATTGGAAGAAATCCAAAGTAACATAAATCAACGAGGCTTAGGATATGTCAAAGATGACACCAACTTGCATATCCTAGTGTATTCAAGGCCCATTAAGTTTTTCATTGTAGGGTTTCTTCCACAAATCGCATCGGCTAGTTTTGACAAATTTTAAGACAAAGAGAAATACACACGAACTGAAGTTGCAGACAAACAGACATGCGTACAAAATGAATTTGTAGTCAAATCAAAATGCCTTCATTGTAAAAATACCGTCAACTGGAAGACTAATGTTTTGATCTCCATCCTTGTCACCATTATGGCAAATCAAATCATTCATCAACACAATGCAGCAAACAACAAAAATCAACTAGATTGAAGATCAATTATTCATGGATTGATCCCTGGGAATGGTCACCCATGGTCAGAAGATTGTATAAGTTTTGCAATCAAATTCACTCACACATATTGCAGCCAATAGTAGAAATGAAGATGGTACTGTCGTGCAGTTTAATAGGGAAGTACACTAGTGAAACACTCCTACACCTAATGGGGGGAAGTTCAGAAATAATTTGAAGAAGATTGTCTCTCCTTTCAAATGACAAAGGGGGGAAATGTCAATGAAATTGATAGTGGTTGTGAGACTGAAAGTCTTGACAACATCAATGAAGCAGCCAGTAGGCATTTTCATCAGCAAGTGAGCATCAACAAGTTCGCCAGTGGGCGATTGACAGAAAAGTCAACAGTGAGAAGGTTTGAAACACAACAAAAGCAACAGTGAGTTATTTTTCAAGGTCATCAGCCAGTAGAAAATCATCATCAACAATTTTCTAATGGGAATTCATCAACTTTTTTTAGTGGACAAACAAATACGCTAGTGGGCATTCATCAAATATTTTCAATGGACAAAGGATGCTGATTTGAAGCAAAGGACAGTTGGATCCTTTTTGCAGCTTGGCACATGATGGTGTTGTCAAGCAAAATTTTAGAGATGACTTAGACTTTCAACTGACTCATGTTATCTTCGGATTAGAGTTTTTTCAGCATCCAGCTTTGAAAGTTTTTCAGGCAGTGTTTTTGAGGATCCACATGATAACTTGGAAGATGGTTCCTCATTCTTATTTTGGACTTATCATTGGGGGGGATATGTTAGCCTCACTCTCATGTGATGAAAACAATTATAAGTCCAAAACAATCAAATTAATTAAAATCAAGAAATTTGGATTTAATCCTACCTTTCTAGATTGAGTTTGTTCCTCATTGGTAGGAGTCAGTTTAGGCTTAGTTGGTTGAGAGATTCTCTCCAACTAGTTAGGCTCCTAGATTAGTGTGTTGTTGAGATATTTGCTCAACCATAGTGTCCTAGATAGACGTACTATCTTGAGACAAACTTCCTCAATGAAAAACATCTAGCTCATTGTTCTGGAAACCTCTAGATCTCGAAGCTTCTTGTCCTCTTTGGGAAAAGTTTCCTTTTAGGGATTAGTGCAAGTATCCAGGTAAAAAATGTGTTGGAAGCACAAGGCTAATGTGATGCAACCTACGATCAATATAAGTAGGCAGTGTCACAATTGTACTGACCCAAAAATTATGGTTTTCAACTCATTTTATTAGGAAACACTCAAGGCAACGTTGCATTAGTTATTCAGGGAGGATATGGACTGCATATCAGGATGGGTACACTGCACAATTGTAAATTTTTGCACACTTCTGGGTATGACACAGGGAAGTGCAGGAGTTGTGACAAAATACTTTGTAGGAAGTCTGGGAAGACAGCTAGAACAAAAGATATGTCTATGGGTAGAAAACTTCAAAACACTCCACCAGATAGTACAAACACAAGTCTTCCCCCGGAGAACTCGATGAGTCTTCCAACTTTGGATTAAAATAGTTTTGAAGACATGAAGAAGACCCATGTGAACAAGTATCTGTAAGAGCTTACCAAACTCATGGGTCAGTGGGATATTATTTTGCACACACTAGACCAAACCTCCATAGGAAATTCTTCCTCTTCCAGCAAGGGACCAAGTAAGTCTCATGGATCACTCGCATCTGTACTCAATTTGCTTCACATGGAAGAAGTGAACTCGCTCTGCCCACCATTTTTGTTTTCATTCAAGATATTCAACTTCAATGTCCACAATTGTTTGGTTGACTCTAGCACATCAGGTAATGTCATGCCACTCTCTATTGCTAAGCATATCAATGCACAATGGAGAAGTATTGATGCGTAGATCATCCAACTTGATTGAGCATGTGTACCAACCATTGGTAAAATCGAGGATGTGATAATATATTTATCGTCTGATGGGTGAGTTATCTAGTGCATCAACATTGTGATGGTGGACATCTTGGAAGCATATGGCTTACTTCTCAGTAGAGACTGGTCCAACATGTTGCAATGATATTTTTCTAAAGAGTAGTCACACTTATGGCTTCCATGCTAGAACAAAAACAATGAAATTCTAGTGTTGTTAGATAGATACATGAAACTCAACATGACTCCCTCGAATGGTCCTAAATAACTGTTAGCTTTCGTAAAACTTACATTCAGAAATTTCTTTCTGGAAACATAGCTGGGGTGTTATATTTCATAGCCAAGTCCCACCTCACCAGATACATCATTGGGTCCCCTTCCTTTATGAACTAGTGAAAATGAAACTTGTACAATAGTTTGTAACAGTAGTAGTAGTGTTAGAAATACTACCACGGAAAGTGATCCTTGTATAGATGACTAGTGGACCTTGTATTTTGATGGATCCAAAACACAAGATGGCTCTAAATCTAGGTGTGTTTTAATTGACCCAAGAAAAAGAAAACACTCATTCTCGAGCCACTTGGAGTTCAAGTGCACAAACATCAGTATTGAATATGAAGCACTTATCTTGTGTTTGTACCAAGCCCTCAGCCTAAATTTTGTTATGCTAAAAGTGGTAGGTGATTTAGAGATTGTGCTATGGTAGGTATGTAAAACCATACATTGTATCTCACCTCATCTTAAGAGTTACCAACAAGGGGTATGGTGGCTTATTTCTAAATACCAAGCTTTTTATATCATATATGTACCAATAATGCACAATGTAGCTGCAGATGCTTAATGCAGCTACTAAGATGACACTGGTTAGGGATAGATTTACTATTGAAATTTTGTATAAGCTATCTATCCCTGACAACATCACTGATTTTCATTGTTTTTATGATAATGAATATATACTTCATTTCATGGCTCATGCTCACTCCTTCAAAAATGCAATAATAGATGAAGATGTGCGCAAGCAGTCTCTACAAGACACAACTGACAATAGCAAAGACAACCCCATAACCAAGGTGTGGTTTCACTTGAGAAAATCTATGACTTAAAGAACCACTTCAAAGGACTGAGGAATGCCAAAACCCAAAGTTCTACACTGATGCACAAACATATAAACTTAAGGATAGAAAGAGATCCAATGTTCGTAAATCTCAATACATGTTGCATACCAGAGGAGCAAGAAGCCTTTGTCTACTTATTTATATAGCACCATGATGTATTCACATGAACATATGATGACTTGAAAACATATGACACACAAATAATCCAACACATCAATCTGATCAATCAAGGTGTCAAGTCATTTCAATGGAATCTTAGAAAATTCCATCCGTCACTTGAACCTGTCATGCAAAGTAAATTGACTAAGTTGGTTGATGCTTGGATCATATACAAGGTTCATCGTTATACTTGGGTTTCAAACTTATTTCCTGTAAGGAAGAAGTCTAGAGAAATCTGCCTGTGCGTAAATTTCCAAAATCTTAATAGGGCCTCAGACAAAGACAACTACCCTATGCCATCTATGAAGCACATCTTGCAGACAATATCTAGAGAAGAAATGCTCTCTCTCCTTGATGAATTTTCAGGATATAAATAGGTTCTAGTAGTAGAACCTAATAGACTTAAGACTACATTCTGTACTAAGTGGGGTACATTCAGTTACCGAAGAATGCCTTTTTGAATGGTAAATGTAGGTGCAATGTTTTAGTGCGCTATGGACATCACTTTCCATGGGCTCATTAGACAGAGTGTGGTGGTTTACCTTGACGTTGTGACAGTATTTTCTAGAAAGTGGTCAGATCACATGCACCATCTTAAGAATATGTTTGAGTGATGTTAGAAGTACAAGATATCCTTGAATCCCAACAAGAGCGTATTTGCAGTGTCTGAGGGGAACCTCCTTGGGCATATCATCGCCATGAGTGGGATCAAGGTTGATACAGACCGAGCTTGGACCATCAAATAGATTTCTCACCCAGTCAACAAGAAATCTATGCAGTCCTTCTCGGGGAAGATCAACTTCTTCCAGAATTTCATCTCATATTATGTGCAGATTTTCAAACCTATCCAAGACGTGATGAAGAAGGATGTAGTCTACCACTGGGGAAAGAGGGAAAAGTATGCATTCACTTGTATCAAGTAGGAAATAGAAGATGCACCTACGCTATACAACCTAGATTTCAACAAATATTTCTTGCTTTATACATTCACTTCCAACAATTCACTCACTACGACGCTCACACAGAAGGATGAGCTCAACAACGAATATCCCATCTACTTCATATTCCAAAGTGTATAAAGAAGTATATGTTTTATAGAAGGTGGTGAAAAATTTAAGACCCTACCTACTGAGGAATCATTGCATACTCTTTGTGCCACACCCAGTAGTCAAAGCACTGCTTATTCAATAAGATCTCAGTGAAATATGTGCGAAATGGATGACAAGAATGCAAGAGTGTGATCTTGATATCAATCCTATTCACACTATCAATGGTTATGGTCTCTGTAGACTTGCATCATAAGTCACAGATGTGCAAGAGGAAGAAGAAGAGCTCATCTATTGGGAGCAAGAAATAAACATGTACAATGTAGAGTGAACACCACCCACTTTGCACGACAACCCTTGGTATGAAGAAGTGCACCAATACCTTGAGCATGACACCATGCCCTCTCACACTTCCATGCAACGGAAGAGGGCACGTTGCGTCAAAGCCTTATCTTACCAGTTGGTCAACAGACTGCTTTACAGAAAGAAAAGCAATGGAATTTTGCTCAGGTGCCTCGAGGTACAAGATTTAGAGAGAGTATTACATGACATTCATGACAGACCATCGAGAGGTCACTTCGCGGGTAATACAATTGTGCACAAATTCATGAGAGCTAGTTTTTACTAGCCCACATTGTTTAAGGATGCACACACTTATCCTTGCAACTGCCCGATCTATCATTAATGCACTGATAGGACTCGAAGGTTAGCAACCCCAATGTAGCTTATTGCTGTGAATGAACCATTCCAATAGTGTGGCTTAGATATCAATGGGGAAATATTTCCGCATTCATCAAAGGAACACCACTACCTTCTAACTACTATAGTTTACTTCACATGGTGGATGGAAGAAGTTCATCTCAAACAAGTGAGAGAATAGGAAGTCATCAACTTCCTTTGGCAAAACATCACTTTGATGTTTGGGATTCCTGTGTCACTTTTTTTTTATATTGCAACTTACTTCCCTTCATTGAAACTTTATGATTTTGCATTACAATAGGGTATTGTGCTTAAACATTCAACTAACTACAACCCACAGGGAAAGGGCGTTGCCAAATCTATAAACAATAATCTCATTCACATCATAAAAAAGACCGTTTACTTTGAGTAGCAAAACTGTCATTCTTCTCTGGTGAATGCACTTTGGGATGAACGGGTTACACCCAAACCCTCTTTAAACACATATCCATACTTCCCTGTGTACGAAAAGGAAGCCATCCTACCACCCAATATCTACTTGCCTGCTCTCTAGTTATCCCAAGAATCTCAAGGCAAATGTGTCTATTGGTTCGGCGTACGATGGACACATTACACAGGTTACAGGAAGAATGGATGAATGCAAAAGAAAAATTTTCAGTCCACCATAACCGTATCAAGATATGGTTCGATCGTAAGTCTCCAAGAAATGCTAGCTTTGTTGTGGGTGACTTAGTCTTGAAGTGGGATAAACCCCACAAAGACAAAGGAAAACATACGAAGTTCTAGTCCCCTTGGATTAGTCCATACACGGTTCAGGAAAAATTTGGCCAACACACGTATCGCTTACAATCAATTGACATGAGGATTGAAAACCTTCCTATGAATGGCCAATATTTAAAATGTTAGTTTCAATGACCTAGGACCACACCCCACCTATGTACATAGCATGCTTATTTTTTTTTGTTGTTTTACTTTGCTGTTTTTTTTCCTTTGTTTCACTTTGCTTTGTTTTACTGTCTTGTCTTTTTGTTTTGTAAATAAGCGCTCTCAAATACTATGTTCTAAATTTGACTAAGTTTGTGGCTAAAATTTAAAGAGTCTTGTGACACTACAGCACCTGGCCAATCCTATGGCCATCTTCTCTGTGCTTGGTTGTAACTCTTCGCTGATGAAGCCTGGATTGAAAATACGATCCGTCAGTAAGGAAAGATCTTGTCAAACCATGAAGTTGTGTCCAAAATGGGAAACCCCGTGCCTATATCCAGTCTTTTGCTCTTTTCATTCGAGCTTAATCCAACTAGTAGATTGAAAAGGGGAAAATCTAAATGAGCAAACCTAAATCAGAGGTCTTACATGCTTCTTTGAAGGAACAACCTATTCTTCTCTCAATAAGTTGAGATCCCTCTTCCACCCCAAAATTAAATAATTTCCTATGCAAAGTCCTCTTTCAAAATAATACAAATGAAAAAGAAGATAAAGGCTTCATATGTAGAGAGTTGAAGCAAGCAACTCCACTGGGGTACTGAGCAAGCTCGCTAGTAGTGGAGCAATGATTTTGTTCCCACGTGACTTTGTTAGGGTACTTTCTAGGCTTGTTAGCAATGGAGAAACACTAGAGATGAAAACTTATACTCTGCAAATCATAAGCTCTTGAACCAAACTACCCATCCCGACTTTGAAACACTATGATCTAGCTGAAATTTTCCTGTGTTTGACTGAGTTGGTACAAGTTGAACCATGTTTGTTCATCACGTAAGTGTGGAATCCAAGGTAACCTATGCAACAAATCAATACTCCCTAGAAGGCCAAGGCCCTATGTTGTAAATTAACTGAAACAGAGAAGTTGGTATTCAATGAGTGTGTTGACAAGTGTTTTAGTAGCTGCAACGACCTTCAAAAGTTTTTACTTCATCCAAATTTGGGAGCCTTCCTTGGTTTTCCCCCTTGATGATTGCAAGCACTCGAGCTCATCCCATGAACTCTTGTCGAGTATTCACACCCTTTTTCTTGATTGACCACCAATTGTGTTTGGGAACCTTAATTTCTATGTCATGCTTCCGAGTTTGTTTAGGTAATTTGAAGGTTTGTCTTTGTGTGCATGAGTTGTTTTCAATCTATTCACATAAGGGTGTAAACACTGTCACGCAAGTGTTTTCACAATGTTCAAATAAATATCTCAAGTGTCACACTTGTCTCTCTTAACCTGTGAGCCATTCTCACTGAGCACATGTTTGTCTTGTTGGTTTCAGGTGTCTTGTTGTCGAGTCATCCTAAGTGTGTGATAACAATGTCATTATTCACAAGTTCACTTGATTTCACACTTAGTCATTTCACCTAAAAATATCTCAACCGAACAACCCTCCTTGCAATACTTCCCATAACTACATAAATCTTTAGGCTATCCTCCAAGTAGCCTACACTGCACAATTCTGGAAATGAGTCAGCTTACTATCCCCCAGAACTGTGTAGAAGTTGTCCCAAAATTTGATCCATTCTGCACTTCCCACAAGATCACCCCTCAAGCCTCCCGCTAGTCAACTCGAAAAAATGACTTGAGCTGTGACCGAGGGTTGCACTGATCTAAAAAACTACACAAAATGTTTCTATCTTGACTACCCTACACTACCTACAAAAACTATGCAGACATGTGGGACAAGCCTCTACTACCTATCAGTGCGTTATCGCAAAAAATTGCGCAGATCTCACAGGCAGGCTTCCCTACTCCCCTACTCTGTTATCCCTCAGAAACTTGCGTAGATTTTTTTGTCACTTGCCTTTCTTCCCCACTCTAAACTCAGCCTAGAAATTTCCCAGTTATGTCTAGGAGCCCCACGTCCTATCTTGGATTTTCTCCCATAATTTTGCAATGTTGATTAGCAGCTCCTGCAGCCCGATCTTGTCCTATTCTGGAAAGCTGCACAAATTTTTCTACCAGTGCCTTCTATTGCCCGCTTTTTCTTCCTCGGAGAAATTGAGTAGATCCCAGCTGGATGACCTACCTAGTGCTCGCCATGAAATTGAACAGATTGGCCCAGTAGTTCACCGACACCCTTAGAGGTCTTCCTCCTAGAAACTCCGCAATTCTACCTGCCAGCTAGGACTTTCCCCATAACTGTCATTGTTTTCCCATATTGCAAAATCTTCATTCCTGTCACATCTGTGCAGTTTTTCCCAATAGTGCTCTGAAGCCTCGCAACCTAGCCTGAGTCGTGCTCTATGCAATTTTAGTTCCTTGTCCCTCCCCCAGTTCATTGCACCAAAATGGAAAATAATGGATCATGTTAGACTAGGAGATTTCTAGATTTGATGTCATCTCGTCATGAGTGATTGCAAGAACAAGTACATTGATGAAACATGGCACGACAGTGAATTGGATGAAGAAGAGGCACATGCTAGAAGACTTTCTCATAGTTGAATGAACACACTAATCACATCGTGTAGCGAGTGAAAGGGACACATGCACATGCACCATCAAACAAAGACATAGACCATCAACCCCATGCATTTTGCCATTCGAAGGTGAACACATGTTACACCGAGAGCATGCCATCACTCAGTAGGATAACATCTCAACACAGACACCATAGTCAACCAGTACATGTTAGTAGTGTCATGTCAATTTGTTTCATGAGTTGTCTCGGCCACATCAATCCTATGGGCCATACTTGGTTTAATCAATTTAATGTGAAGTGGAAGTCCAAGAGACCCACATATGAAGTTGAAGATCCATGTAATATCAAAAAGTCATAGGAAGTCAAACAGTGATGAGGGAATTCAGAGAGTCACAAGGGTCATTTATCCCCCCTTGGCTATATATACCCCCTCATTGTATGAGTAAAGGACTTTTCTCCTTGGCTTCTCCCACTTAGCCTAGAGAGTCCATAGTATGTTCTTTGAGGAGTGAGGAGTGGCTGCAATGTCCAACTACCGGGGCTAGTGATGTATGGTGTACACTTGTGTCTTGGAACTTTTGATTAATTCAAAGCTTATCTTAGGCCAACAAGTTTTCATGCATGTTTTATATCCATTTGTAAGACTGTTATTTAAACATTTGTAACACATGTTTTGTTAACCTGTACTAAGATGGTTGAACTACTTTAGTTATTTTAGTACTCATATTGTTGAAGATGTTTTCTATTGTTTATCACTATTGTCCTATCTGTATGCACTACCCCACAAGACATTAGATATACCATATTTTTGTTTTCATGGTTTTAACGACTTTCACCCCCGTGTGGACTACTCCATTGGAATACTCTATTGGACTACTTTGTGGGACACTAAACCTTCGTTGGAATACTCTATGTGGACTACTCCACTGAGACTACTCACTACATACACTAAACCTCATGACTTCATCAGAGTCAACTACTACATGTTTTCACTGCCAACTAGCATTCTATAGTTTGTAAAGCGAGCTACAAAACCAACGCTTTCAAAAAATTGCCAAGAAGTAATAGGTGTGGAGAAAGACCTGTGCATAATTGGAGTCATTGTAGATGTTGAACCAGCTAAGGACTCCAAAGAAAAGGGAAAAATGTCTTGGATTGCTCTGAGTAAGGCAGTGGAAAAAGAAACAAGTGAAATTGAAAACCTTACTTGTCTCCTCAAGTCCTTCACAACTGAAGTAGTAGAACTCAAGCAACAGACAACTGAGATAGTAGTGAGCAACAGGCCTCCCGGTTTTACGTGTAGCAGCAATATGACATTAGGTAGCAGTTGTAGCCACTTAGTTAAATTTTCACAGAGATGAAATGTTTTGTTCCAAACAAACCTGGTTGTGATGGATAGCTTCTGTGAGTTCCACCAAGCATGACATTCAAAGAAGCCCTGTCTAGATTGGAACCGAATTATGGGCACTGTGGCTTCAAGACTGAATGATCATTTTAACGCCAGTGAACATGTTTAGCTGGAAGATGAAGAAGATGAATATGATGCTACATCTAATGAATCTCCAAGTTCTATGCACGTGGTTAACATGTACTAATGTCTTAATGCTACCCAGAAGAAAACAACCACCGAGAAGGAGCCCCCAAAACAAAATAGTCGATACAACTTGAAAATTCAATGGGATCCTCCTGAGGTTGAGATACTAAAAGAGAAATTCAAAAAAATTCACAAAAAACTTGATCCATTGACATCCTTCACACAAAAAAAAAAAAGTAAGTCTGGGAAGATAGCTGCAATAAAAAATACATCCATGAGCAACACACTTCAAAACACTCCACCGGATAGTACAAACAAAAATCTTCCACCAGACAACTTGGTGAGTCTTCCCACTTTGGATTACAATATTGTTGAAGACCCATGTGAACATCTCTTTGTGTGAGCTTACCAAAGTCATGGATGAGTGGGATATTCCTTTCCACACATTGGGGCAAACCTCCATAAAGAATGTTGCATGTTCTAGCAAGGGACTAGGTAAGTCTCTCGGATCACTCGCATATGTACTTAACGTGCTTCACATGGAAGAAGTGAAGTCACCCTTCCCACCATTTCTTTTATCATTCAAAATATTTAACTTCAATGTCCACAAATATATAGTTGATTGTAGCGCATCAGTCAATGCCATGCCACTCACCATTCTAAACAGATCAATACACAATGGAGCAATACAGTCATGTAGATAATCCAACCTAATCAAACATGTGTACTATCCACTAGTGAAATTCGAGATGTGATCATCCGATTATCGTTGAATGGAAGAGTTCATCAATGCATCAACATTGTATTCATGGACATCTTGGAAACATATGGCTCATTACTCAGGAGAGACTGGTCCAACAAGTTGCAAGGATATTTTGCTATAGACTGGTCACACTTATCACTTCTATACTAGGGTAGAAACAACCCGATTTGAATGTTTTCGGAGAGATACATGAAACACAAGATTACTACCTTGAATGGTCAGAGTGAACCATTGGATTTCATCAAACTTTTGTTCAGCAATTACTTTCTGCAAATGCATCTTAGGTGTTATCTTGCATAAATGACCCCCACCCACCCAGATACATAGTTGGGTCCCCTTCCTTGCCCAATTGGTGAAAATTAAACGTGTACATTACTTTGTAATAGTAGTAGCAGTAGTGTTAGTAGTACTAGCGCAAGAAGTATACCTTTTACATACAACTTGTAAACCTTTTATTTTGATGGATCACAAACACAGGATGGCTCTGGAGCCGGGTGTGTTTTGATCAACCCAAGGGAAAGAGAACGCTTAGTCTCAAGCCACTTGGAATTCAAGTGAACAAATAAAACTATTGAATATGAATCACTCATCTTGGGTTTGCACAAAGTCCTCAGCATCAACGTTTCTGTTATCACCTAGAACTGCAGTCACATGTACATAATGTTGCCCAAAAAAATTTCATTGTCAAAAATGGGTGTCAAATGGTTGTTGTCCTATGTTTGTTACTTAGGGATCATGTTTTAGAAAGATATTGATGTGAATCATTTTCAAATACCATTAGTCATCCTCCATCATGATTGTATAAGGCATGTCTTATCTTGTTTACGTCACTGGTCCTTTTCGCATTTCCGCAGCGCAGTTTTATTGGTTGATTTTGCAGCGCAATGATGTTTTAGCTTTTTCGTAGCGTGTCAGTAACCAGCCATTTCGTACCGCATTTTGCTAATTTATAACTATCTGCGCTACGAAATCGCGGATTCGGGGATTTTTCAGTGCAGATTCTTGAAATTTCATGTCTGGGGGGGATGAGTCATTATGTCCGTCCGTTTATTGTCAGTTGGCGTCCTTTCCAAGCGATTATGAGCCATCATTCCACCAATAGGTTCATAGCCACGCACATAAAAATCATTCAAACGGTTTTGTAATGCATGGCAGTGTTATGATGTTTGTTAATGATGCATGAACTGACCTGCTTGTATGATAAGACTGTTAAATTGCAAAGGAGCCCGAGTTTCTTCTTTAAAAGAACCTGATTGCAAGCGAGCCTGCGTTCCAAAATTTGAATTTTCCATTTGAGTTGAAGCTGGTGGTGTTTGTCTGTGCGAAAGATTTCAAAGCGAAATGGAGAAGAAGGAGCATTGGTCTGGAAGATGCCAAAGAACAGAACCTAAGGGATTGGATCTTGCATTAAGAGATGAAGGTGTAAGAAAAGCTTTTAAGGATGCTGGTTGCTGGAGATTTTGTGAGAAGCTGCAGGGTGGGCATGCTGAGGTAACAAAAGCATTTGCCTTGAATTTTACAGGTTTAAATTCTAAACTGTCTATGTTAGAATTCCCAGTATCTCCAGAGGCTATTGCTAATGTGATTGAGATTCCAAGAGGAGGGCAGGAGTGGTTTAAAAACTTCAAATTTGATATGAACCCCTGCAAGGAATTCTTGAAGGAGCCTTATGTGAATGAAGATCTTACAAAGGCTGTGCCAAGAAATTATGTGAAGGAACACTATGCACTTCTCCTTACATGTATTCAAAAGTAACATGTGAAGGGAGATATAATAAAGTTTACTCCTGTCATTTTAAGCTGTTGCTGCATTTTATAGGCAAAGCATCTATAGATATCCCATTCTACTTGTTTCGTAGCCTCAGCAA
>APFE031714963.1:10956-25105 GCA_000404065.3 Pinus taeda | reverse complement strand
TGAACCTAGTGAAGAGTTTGTGTTCAAACCACGAAGGCCAGTTACAAGGAAACAAATTAAAGAGGCTGAGAAAGTGCATGAAGAAGAGGTAGCTGTAAAGATGCCCAAAACAGAGGTAATTGAAGTATTGACCAAAACAGTGGAGGCAGCCAAGCGTAAAGACAAGAACAAAAAGGTTATTATTACTCAAGGAGGAAATGTCATAGCTATAAAGAACCAAGCGGGAGCAACAAAAGAGGAAGTGGCCTAGGTAAAGAATGTTACTAAGGAGCGTGTAGTCAGATATGCCAACTATAAAAGAGCTGTGTTAAAAGGTAGCAAAAGCCTAGTGGGTCAAGTAGATTCAGTGTCTGATGTGTATTCATGGACGGTACCAGCCCTCAAGCAAGCTAAACTCATAAGAAAGTTGAACATGAGCCTGAGATCAGAAAACAAAGCTTTAAAGAAGGAGGTTACCAGTTTGAAGAAACAGCTAGGTAAACTAGCTCACCGATTTGAAGGAAAAGGTGCCTTTCTAAGTTTTGATCAATTTTGTTTAAGCTCCATCATTTTGAAGTCATCTAGGTCCCTAACACTTGTAGAAGAGGTCTGAAGAAGTCATGAGTTCAAGCAAAAGATGCTTCAAGGCAAATACACTCTGTTTTAGCAAAAACAACATTTCGTAGCGTGCTACGAAACTGCTGTAGGTGTTGTTTTATGAGGAAAATGAGCAGTTTAATGGTGAGGTCAGCAGATTTTTGAAGGAAACGCCTAAGAAACATAAGGGATATCACTTAAGACTATCCTAGCTATTCAAAGGATGACAAGTGTGCCTTTTTGTAAAGGTAAAATTTTTGTCTCAAGTTAAACTTTTGTAAAGGTACTTTATGACCAATTAGGGTTTAGCAGAAATGGCATAGGAGGAGTATTGTTTTGGTTTATACACATGGCTATCAACGAAGCTTCCAACGCATCTGAAATATGGTGATGCTCATAAATTTTGGGGTATTAAAGAACTGGGTCATGTTGCTTGGTTTTCGAAGGATGGTAGGAGACAGGGACCGGAAAAACAGGGGTTTTGATCCTAGTGATAAATGATCCATCAGTGCCTTCAGGTATCCAAAGTCAACCTATTCTTTGCACCTGTAGCTCAGTCATCTCAGCCTAACCAAAAGCAGAAAGTTGTCAAAGATCAAGAAAAGAATCATGTTACGAGGAGAATGAAGTAAGAGTTTTAGTTTGATTAGGACTCTTTGTAATTACAGCTCAACACTTAGTGTATTTAATGAGTCTGTTAAAAATAGATAGGGGTAGTTAATGACAGCCATCGATCTCCCCTCATGCTGGAGGAGGAGACTCAAAGTAGTTAAGATTGTTTTTCTATATATAGTGAAGACTCTGATGTAATGAGGGTTGGATGTTTATGAAAAAACAGAGTTTATATTGGCTTATGTAAAAGACTTGTTACAGTAATAGAAAAGACTACGTTTTCTTCTCAAGATTCATATTTTGTTCAAATGCTCAAGATGTATGTGGCTTTGTCTTATCCTTTATATTTTACAGCTCTATAGATATACAATCACTCTGAATTCACCTAGTTGCTCAGATTTCCTGTGTATATTTATGAGTTGAGGTTCATGTGAGAAATGTTTTGAGTGTTTAGACATTACATGCCTTGACTTCCATGAATGAGTAGTTGATAGTTTACTGAAATGGTGTTTGACTCCATGAGCCCAATGGAATAAATCTTATGTTGTACTTCCAACCATCATGTTTATTAAAGTTCTCATTTCAAGAGTTAGCCCTCTTAGTGTTAATCATAATCAGTAGTTTATTTTGAGAGAGCGCTCTCAGGTTAGGGAGGCTAATCCTTAGCCAAGAGTCTGGTCTGAAATAGTTACATAGAGTCTAACTGATTAGCAGCCATCAATACATGATTTTGTGATAACAGGTTCAACTCCAACTGAACCTTTGATGTCTCCTCCTTGGCCTCGCAGACTCCAGCCCCCAGTTGGTGAACCTTCTTTACTATTGGCATATCTGCCGGAACGGCTAATTCCGACATGTTGTTAGAGGCCTCCTCGACTGCCTGTTCCAATCCTTGAGTTTGAGCAACTAGTTCATCATACTGCAGGCTGAGCTATTCCATGTTTATCTTCTGCTCACTCAAAACCTATAGCGCACGGCCCTCCCTAGCACATAGCTTAGCAGTTACCCCACCCTGCGGCTGGTATAGGGCTTCCTACGGAAGGATGGCCAAATTCAACCCAAGTCCTTCGTCTTGCTAACTGTGGCCCTGTCGCCCTTGGCTGCTGCTGATACTGCGCCTTTTGGTAATAGAAAAGTGTTCGTTGTGTGGGCACGCAACATCTACTCAGCTTCGGATGTACCTGTCATTACGTATGGTGCCATCATTCTTGGAGGTTGTACCTGTAGCTCCTGCATCTGTGCTCTGAGTGCCCCCAACACAGTTGTCTTCTCCATCATTAATTCTTCAAAGGTATCCTTAGTGACATCGAGAACTATTTCACCAATTTCAAAAAGGTCTCCTTCAGTGAGTGAGATTGGGTTGACGGAGGTCTTTGTCGCCTTTACCATTTTTTGCGGAGCTGGCTTCTTAGGGGCACACAACCTCTTAAGTTGAGTCGATTCTGGTCCAAGTTCCACGCGTTCCTCTCTCCTTGCCTCCCCCTGTATGTCATGTTCCGTGGACATTTCCTAGCCCTCCCCGAGCTCGTCTGCTGCCGCTGTTTGCTGGAGTTGTTTCCTGTGTCTACACTGTTGTGGCTTCCTCAGCCTTATTTTGCGCCGCGACAGCCAATGTTTCTTCACGTCACGCACTGACTTCTGCGGCTAATTTCTCATTACAATGCTTCTCTACCAACTGTGTGACCCAACGCTTGGCTTCTTATTTTTGTTTCTGCATAGCAACTTTGTCCAACTCTGTCAGGTTTGGGGCGTGCCACTCTGGGGGCCAAGATTCTAATATAGAAAATATGGCATTGTCCATTGCAATGAACGGAAGCTTTACCCAGTTCCATGTGAGGTCCTTTCACACCCTGATATACACATTATGCATATCTGTCTTAAATTCTATTGAGCCTTGTAAGCTGTTGTAGATGGTAGGGGAGCGGTGCGACCGCTAATTTATCCACATGCGAATGCTTGCCTCCATAAGCACCCAAAATATCTTGACCTCACGAATTTGCTTTGCTTCCTTTGTGGCCCACAACGAGGCATACCTCGCGGCCTCTAGTGAGTCTTGTTCAATACCAGGGAATTGACTGTCCTTCGGCAACTCTCCTGCCACCAACAGGATGGATAAGAGTAACCACGCATAGTGGAAGGTCTTACCCTACTCCTAGGCCTCCCTGTAGTTAGTGAGAAATTACTCACAGAAGAATTCTACCCCGTTGAACTATACACCTTCCGCACACTACTCAGCCAACGCAACCACTAGCGCGGGGACTTCATCAACACGACACTTCCTCATGAGCTTTCTGTCCAGTAGCTGGGTGGCTATGCACACCCCCTTATCTTGAATACTTGCGATGGCATACCCTTGTGCCTTATTTTCTATTCTGTACTTAGCCTTCATCGCCTCTGCAAGGGCCAAGTCACTACTCTTTCTTGCAATCGCCACAGGGTCACTTCCTTGGTAGGGTAGCTGAGTAACCCTGTGAATCAGCATGGCCATGATGGGGATTGGCTCTTCCAGCCACAGATACCCATCATGCACCAGGCTTAGTAGCTGCCTGATGAAACAAATCGTAATCGGTGCTTGGTGATAGTGGGGTATCCATCGCAGATGGAGTAACCCAGCCTTCTCCATGCTGCACAACCATTTCAGCGGCTCCAAAACCATCACTGACCCCTCAACATTCTGCTTCATCAATATTTCAACCGCCAAGTGTGGGAATTTCTCACTATTCACGTGGTCCCAGTCCTAAAATTTCAATGTAGGTACACTACCTAACGACAGACCCTCAAATTGATGCCATCAAGGAGGGGCGGGGTCTGGAGTGCACTCTTCGTGGCCTCTAAATCCTTAGGAACCCTTGCTTTACCTTTCCGTAGAGGAATGTACATAGGAATATTTGCTGAGGAAACCATAGGTGGTGTGTCCTCTTCTATATTGTCTTGTTGTTCTATTTGCGCAATGAGTTCCTGCAGATCCTCCTCCTCATCTTTAGATTCAACATTCACCACCTTGCCTTTCTCTGCCATAGATAACTAGCCAGAGCGCGGATTTCGCAGGGACATACAGACCGGTCCCTGTGCCTGCTTGTTCTTCTTTGGCCTCGGCCTTCATGGAGATTTAGGAACCTCTAGTGAAAATATTACCTCTGTGGGCTCATTTTGAATTATTTCGGACTGTGCAGCTTTTGTAGTGATATTTTCAGCAAAACTCTCTCCTGGTCCAGTAGCAGTCATGGTGGCTTGTCTAAAATTAGTTGTTCGCACATGCAACTACTATAAAACTACTTGGAACTCAACACTCTGCAACAACTCAATTCTTAAAAGGCCAAGTGTTGTTTTGTGGCAGGCTCTTGTGGTTTTATAGCACTTTTCAAATTCGAATTCAACTGCCACCCCAAATCCTGATCACAAATGTTCCCTTGGTGGTAGATTTTCCAAAATCATGCCCATAACTATTGTCTTAATTTCCCGTCACCTACTCCTTTTTTCCTTAAATCCAACATCTCATCATGAACAGTGGTATCAATGGTCACTTCATACTTTATCTACACAGCAGCGCACCCCCAATGCACAGGCGCGAACCTTGCGACCTCCTACTTCTGTGCGCGCCGCCATTTCCTCGCACTCACCCGATAGACTGGTTTATAGTCTCATGCTCCCTTCCAACTGTCTAGAGTGGTGAGACTATTCTACCAATGGTTATTGAGGTGGTTGCACCACCCTCACAAAGCTTCGTTGCATCCCCTTGAATGGTCAGCGAACCAGTCGTCATTGTTGTCGCCACGCACGCTAATGGGTTAGGTGTGCTCTCCTATTTTCCATCTTGAGTAAGGTGTGGCCTCAACCACAGCATTAGACTGACTAAATCTTAGTGGTATTCCTCCCATCCATCCCTAAGGGTGCGCACCTCCGGCTGCATTTTCCTAGGTTTTTCATCCAAGAAGAGTTCCTTTAATCCACTTTCCAATTGCTTGACTTTTGCACCCAGCAACATGCTCTTCTTTTTCATTAGTACCTGATTATTTTCAAGTTCATGAAGTTGTTCATTCCCCCACCGAATAGCTTCCTATAGACTTGTGTACTCGTCTTCACAGATCTCTGCGATTTCATCTGTCAAACCTTTACGCGTTGTTCCTTTCGCCGGTACTGTTCCATGCGGGATCTTTTGTTCAGGTTCCTCGGAATTTCCGGTCCTTTCTTCATTGTACAACCTTGGAATCATCTCCACGGCCATATTTTTGCACAATGTTCTATAGGCCCAATGGACCACTGGAACGTGTAGGTCCCAGTTGGTACTTGGGAGCTGAGGTACTCTATTCACCACTTCACATACTCTTTTTAATGCTTCACCTTGGATAGTGAGTAGCGCACCTCATCGCTTTTGCCCTGGCATCCTATTCTGGTTCCCTCCCTAGAGATTGGTATGTGCTAGGGCAACCTGCATGTTGTACATTCGCACCCAATGGGAAAGGTGTGCATGTAAGATGTCTTGTCATGTACCATCGGTTCTCCTTAGCTAGGGCCTTCCAAATTGTACGTGCATCATTTTGCTACATTCGCGCCAACTCCCAAGATTTTCTTGATGTGTACCCCACCACTTCGCAGGTGTAGCGCGCAGTGCGCATTTCAACGCATCGAATCATTGTTGTTTAGATACCGCGTTCTCAAACTCTCTTAGAAACTCCTCTACCACAGATAACCCATCATATATTGGTAAGTCACGTACCTCTGTAGTCACACAACGTAATGATTTCATCAGTGTATTGCAGTGTAGCGCTGTTACTTCATGTAGTCGATTCTGCCAGCGCCCTATTTCTTCATTTGAATCCGAGGTGCAGCAGCTTTCACGCTCCCATGTAATCCTACCACCTATGGTTGGGTTCACCTAGTCTTGCTCTCACGTTGTTATTTTATAGATACAATCGAGCTCATCATCGCTCTCTTCATCGCGCACTGGTTCAATGTAGTGCGCACCTTCGGCCGGGTCGAGCGATACTACAATGCGTAGTGCTTTCTTCTCAAAAATTATTTTGTGCTTCTTCAAATTTATAATTCCATTCATGTCCATGGCCCAGTCTATGCCTAGTAGTGCAAGATAGGGATTGCTATCATCAAAAATCTCTATTACTTCAAAATTCGCCAATCCGCTCGCTCCTTCAATATCGACTATGATTCCTTGCAATCTCCCCATTGGTATGATATTCTATTGATTGGCCATGCACAACTGAATAGGAGACCATTGAAAAGTGGGCTTGTCCATTCTTTCCCATGTTTGTTTTGGCAGCACATTTGCATCCGATCCTAAGTCCAGAATTACTTGATCCATTTCATATTCCCCGATCTACGCGGTCAACCGCATTTCCCTTCCTATGTGCAGTGCATGTTTTCCGACCTTCCAAACCATGCGGGGTTCTCCTATTCCTGTGCACCTAGTGATTAGTTCCTGCAGTCCTTTTACTGCCTTGATATCACGCAACAACTTCATGCAGGTCTCCAGAAAGGTAGTAAGCATCGAAGGATCCATCATTGTTTCTTGTTGATCCTTTTTTCCTAAAGTGGATGCCTCCATGAAGCTTTTCTTAGCTTCCATAAATGTTGCTTTCACATGCTCTAGATCGAAATTAGGCTCTTTTGCAGGAGCCTTGCGAACCCACGAGAGTTCATCAGGTTGTTTTCCCTTGTATTCTCCTGTAGTGAGACCGCTCCTAAGCATCATATTTATGTTGGGGTCGTCTTCGCGTGGCTCGGCCCTCATCATTTGTACATTCTGAGTCGAGGCCGGCAGAAATAACCCTCTTTCGTGCATCTTTGTTATCAAGGTAGGGAAATCCTTTGTCTCATGATCGAACTAATTACGATACAAACGTGGTGCCCTAGTAGGACTTGTACAATCACAGGCATAATGACTTGACCCTCCACAGTTATAGCAGATTAACTGTCTGTGACCCCTTCCGGGTCCCATTCCTCCTCTTCCATCTGTGCCCCTGAAATCCAGTGCATGCCAACATCACGTTCGGATCTAGACCTCACACCTCAGCCTGCATTCTATAAGCAGGGGTTCAATCCATCATTAGCTCATAACTTCGGCAAGTGCATTCGTCGTGTCCTACTAATTTGCAAAAATTACAGAACAGTTGTTGCGAAATCTGCGTGTACTTCTCTAATAAATGACAGTTGTTTGTATTATGCTTTCCCCTATCTGATAGATTGCACACCATAATGTAGGCACCACGCTGGGCCCTACTTGTGCCTCTGGCCTCAGCGGCATAGGTCCTCTCGCCGCTAAGTAATTCGTGAATACAGGGTAGTGATCCTTATCGTATCCCTGACCCCTACATTTAATGCACCAGACTTCCTTGCGCACCTCTGGTTGTGGTGTCTGATCTTGCTTCAAGCTTTGCATCTCCAAACATAAATTTTGTAACTACGCGTGAATCTGCTGGACACCCAACCCTGGATCCTGAATTGGGGTCTCATGCCACCTCATTGCCATTTCTAAAGCCTCCGCCTGCATGGAAAGTTTCTGTTGTGACAGTGCTATCCTCAAATGTGGTGATAATGATGTTATAAACCAGGCGTGGTGCTATGCATCGGTTAACGTCATATTTGTTTCACAAATCATACTTTTAAACCTTTGATCCAAGTCCCAGGGGGTCCAGCCCGGGAGCATCACGCTTTCCTTAAGTCCGATAATTGACTATGTTTCTGATTTCAGTCTGCTAAACTCCCTGTTCATCGTAGCTTACACTTCCGCGATCCCTAAATTCAGATGATCATTAGAATGTTTGATATACCACATCAACATTCGGTCCTGTAGTGTGCTCACCAGAGTTGCCTTCTTGATGTTATCATCTACTACATTGTGCGCTTCCCACACTGCACATACAACGAACCAGAATTGGTCTAGATCTTTGTTCCCTACTCCCTTGAACACCAGAAGCTTGATCGTGCTTGCCATACCATATTGTGCAAGCAGTGGAGGTGGGGTGGGTGGAGATGGAGGTGAAAAATATGAAACGGGTGGCGGAGTGGGTGGAGGTGGTAGCCGCAGGATCCTTTCCCTGATCAAACTAACTGCACTCAATGGTGAAACTTTCTCACATTCCTCCTTGCTCTCCCTTCGCGAAGAAATCAACTAGCTATTCTCTAGTTCTATGCTATTTAGGTTTCTATAGGATCTTCCACTCCGTGTAGTCCCAAACATCAATTTATTCGCATAACCCTCTTTTTGCACAATAGTGTTTTAATCCAAGTGCTCAACGATTTTATGTACTTACCTCGCGGTCGCTTAAGGAAGCATCGCTCTACTTCGTTGTAGCTAACATTTGTATCAACTGTGAACTTAGTGATGAATTCGCCTATAATTTGGTCAAGCCAGTGGTCTACAACACGCGCAATCTGGTCTTTTGAAACTTTTACACTGCACACTAGTTCTAGAGTTCACACGATTGGCTTATCAAGCCTACACCTCCCTTGGCTATCTTCTAACTTCATGACCCACTCATACAGCTCAGATGGGAAGGAAGCAAAGAAAATTTTGTGAATCTCTGTATATAGATAGCGCTGCAACCACTGTTCTTCAAATATATGCGCGTTCCTGTTTTCCTGTGTTACGAACTCATGGATCCTTTTGCCCAACCACTCCTTAATTTCCTTCTTCGTTGAATTTTAGTGTTCTAACATCAAACATCCCTTAGGCAGATCCCGATCCTGGCAACAAAACCATTTGTTGGCTTGTTGAGTTCGGACCCAGGTTCAGAGTAATTTAGCCAAACAAATCCCTAAACTACCAGCCCTTTTGGCAATAGTCTGCGGTGCACAGACTGAGGTCTCATCCGAGGTAGTATAGGAGGGTGCTGGAACTAGGTTTCCACACCCTAGGTATGTCTTGATGGAGTCTCTCGAGGTTCGTGGTTTGAACCTGTGCACTCACACTGTTCTGTGCAGCTATCTACCCTTCGCAACCTATGCAACTATCTTTGCGCAGCTCTATAAAGAGTGAAGAGGTCATGTCTTGCTTCTTTATCCTTGGTGTACTTATTACGATGGTTTCTTACTTAAATTAAGTGGGCCCGATACTTTCATTCACCATTAAACATTTAAATAGATGTGCACAATCATAAATAGTATAAGATGCATAAACATAAATAACCACATAGAGATACAATATGCAGAATCAACTTATCTTTATTAATGCTTTTTCCAATTACAATCTCTCCACCGCCCTGCACACTTAGCTGCAGGGGTCTGCGCAATCAACTGTGGACTCTAGGCCTCTGCGCACTCAGCTGCAGAACCTCTACCTACTCCTACGACCCACGACCTGGACTTACAGACACAAAGTTATTCACACAGACTCATCCCACTTATGACTTCCCATACAACTACTTTTCATCTTAGAGCCTTGCTCTATTTATACAATCCCATGGTCCGCAGACCATGGGTAGGCTGGCATTACAATATAATAATTTACATACTCAAGGGTGGACAACCCTTTAACTTTACCATTCACTTCGTGCTCCGCGCACTTCACGGAGTCTTTATAATACATCTTTACCCAAAACTTGCTTTGAGCCCCAAAACTGCGTTGTGGGGGATCCGCTACCCAACATGCTGTCACACCAATAGTGTTGTCACCACCTGTGCTGCATCATCCTGAACCACCATTCACTCGATGTTGTTGTGCCAAAGCTAGAAAATGTGGGTATTATTCCACATAAAAACTATCGACAATAGGGATTGTTTATTTGTGAAGCAACAACACTCAAGAAATTGCAATCATAATTGATGCATATTTGTATTTAGCAATAGGTTGTAACTTCTTTTATTTTTTATCAACATGAGAATCATGAGATTCTCATGACTGATCTATTTCTAATATTGGGTTGTAATAACTATAAAAGACTTGATTTTTCATGTATAAGGACATGTCATATAGAAGAGTATTGTTACTTTGCTTCTGTAATTCTGAATTTATTTTAATATCAATCAGCATGGTGATGTTGTTACTGTTCTTCAACTAATTCGTTAATCACTTTTATCTTCTTCCTGCGCCTTGTTGAGGAGGAAGGTCCCTCATCTTGGCAGGCATTGTAGTGATATAGGTAGTGTACATTCAAGTCTAGTTAACTGATTTATGGTTTCTCGTTGTTGTTGTATAAACCATGGATTACATTCGTTGTTGTTTCCATTTATATTATAATGTTACACTGAGTTAATCAACAGAATGGTAGTAACCAGCTAGAGTAGATATTACTTCCTGTGTGGCGCGCCTTTACTTTGATAGCTGTGACTTTTGATTTAATCTTGTAGAGTGTTTTTTATATCTACATGCATGGTTTGATTCAACAATTTAGATCAGCGACATCTTTTACAGTTTTCTGCATTTTCCTATTCTTGGCTAGAGTGTATCGGCACAGACAATGCAAACTCTATTGAAACAACAAGACCTACCCTCGGTTGACAATTAATGTTGCAGTCTAAGTCAACTAAGATTGATTAAAACAACACTACAATACTATGAATGACATAGTCCATTTCCTATCTCGCTGAATTACCCCAGATTTTGTTTTCTTAATAGTTTTGGTCTACTAGTGGCTTGTAGCTAACCATTATTCTAAAAGGATCGTAATTTCATTGTTAACATACTACCTACTTTGTAATTTCCTAATATTGTCGAGTAGTTGCTTTAATGGACGTCTACAGGCCCTTTTTGGGTGCTATTGGTATTTTATGTATGGTTCTACACTCTATATCTTACCTTCATATGGCTATTTGTTTTGTCCTAACTGTGACAGACTTATTAATATTTTGTTGCTAGATTTCCATCTTTGGGTTCCAATGACATGCCCTCTTATATTAGCTTAATGAATTTAATATAAGTTATCACCATGGTTTACCTAGACTTCACTCTATAATGTTATATGCACATGCAACTCCCTTTTCTTGTAATCCTGTAGGAACATAATCATTTTTCTTTTGAATTTTCTTTTAAGCTAAGGAGACTCTAGTTAAGTTTCTGTATGAGCTGGAATTTCTGACTTGGCTAATGCTGCAAGATAGAAAATTATTTTGTATTTTATTTAGCTCGGTAATTGGATTGATAAATTTGTTTATTGGCATACTCGACTTGAGGTTTTTCATACCTTTCCATCTCTATTCAAGGTTTATTCTAATAAGGATGGATGTAACTGTTATATGTTCCTTCAATTTCTTGTGGTTAGCAAATTATAGCCATGCTAGCCTGATTTCCTTGAATCTATATTTCCTTATACTTCTTGAGATTTAAAATATGGTTTAGTATGCATGCATCTCTTCGGGTTGGTTTATCTGTGAACAATGATTAAAATAAAGAATTTCTTAGTGATAACTAGTGCAGAGTTTTATTTCTAATTGATGTTTGGTAACTAATATATAAAATTTTACACTGATACATAAAGTCTCATCCATAGATACCATTATGTTTTCGTTTACCCTTATAAATATTCATTTACCAATAATGTTGTAAAATATGTATAATTCAATACTTTGTGTTGTAGATCTACTTAGTTTAGTCTTTTATGCTTGAGATTTTAGCATTTTATCTACAAACTGTTTTGAGCTGAAAGTTTATACTATATTCTCCACTTAAAGGAATACTATTCTACTGTCTCGAATGGCTTTCTGCAAACCAGAAACTATCTATTGTAATACCACCATGTTCTCTTGTATCCATAACAGAACATTAAATATAAAATAACTTAAAATAATATTCTCTCATACATAGTATCCATAACAAAAAATAACCTTCCAGTAATAAATACAACGATATTTTTCTTTTTCTTTTCCTTTCTTCATCTATTACCACACAGATTATCATTACTTACTATGTAAATCTTGTCCTACAATCCACCCTAGCTGATCTGAAAATGAAACTACTTGTATTTGCTGTTCAAGTATTCATTTCCATTAAATTATATGTGCAAACTGTTACTCATGTCTTACAATTGAAACAAAGTGTTTTTGGTAAATTTCTGAGTCTTATGTATGAAGGAGTATTATTTCATTTTATTGTTTAGCATATTAAATCTGAAAAACACAGCAAGATAAAATTACATAATATAACAGAGCAGCTGATGAGGTAGCTCACCCTTCCTGGGCTACATCTGTCGGGTCCAAGGCCCCCAAATGGGCATGTCCTTGCTCTTATTAGATGCTCAAATTGGTTATACAGTGATAAGAAAGCCTAAACAAGTAAAATAAGCTATGGAAATGAGTTCAAAACATAGAAAACAATAAATATTGGCTCTTGTTTCATCTGCAATGGTTAACCATAGCCCAATATAGCTCCAACACTCCCTAGGCCCTGATGGATCTCCAAGCTTCTCTGTTGAAAAAGTACCTAAAGATCAGCTCTGTTAACTCTGCAACCTATACCATTGGCTCTGGAATGCTTAGAATACTCGAAATCAAAAAGAAATTTGTGCCAAAAGGTTCTCTCTACTAAAATTTATGACCAACTGAAGTTTTGTCCAAGCTGGCCTAAGGAAACTCCACCAAAAGTGGATTAACTGGAGTTAATTGGCTATTAAAATTGGCAAAAGTGACAAATTTGGCAATCTGCCAGCCTTGACCGCCGGGCTGACCGTAACCGTCGGTGGAGTCTGCGTGCATGTGACCACGTGGACTGGGCGGTGGATAAGGTTGGCAGTTGCGGGTTTGTTAGTGTAACTGTTGGTGGAGACAGCGGCATGTGACCAGGCTACGGGACTGCTGGCGGGTAGCTGCTGCGGTCTACCACAAAACCAAAACTGTTAACATTCAAATAACATTTTTGCCCGTTAGTTGTTAAGAACTAACGCTTAGCCAAGATGGTTAAGACCTTGCGCTTGCCCGCGAGAGGTCATGAGTTTGCTCCTGCTTGACCTCATAAAAAATTTTGACATGCCAATTCAGGGCCACGTGGCAGCCCCTAATTGGTCCAACCAAACGAAATATTCTAGCAAATATTTTGGAGAATATTACATGGAATATTCCTCAAAATATTCCTTTTTTTTTATTTTTCCAAAATTAAAAAATTTGCAGTTTACTAGGCATTTTTAAAATGCGATAACTCCTCAATACGGTGTCAGTTTTTCGAACCATTCATGGTGCTGAAATTAGGACGATGAGATCTATCTGGTCATTCTGGTTTCAACCAATTCCGAGCACTTCCAATATTGAGAATTTTCTTCACTTAGAACATGACCACCTGATCACACCTCCCAAATGGGAAGCTTTTGGACCCCAAAAGCCTTCAATTACTTGTTAAGAAGGTGAGTGTACAACTCCCTCACCTTTTCCACCTCCATCCACTTTACCTTACTCGGTTTGCTGCCTTTAAGACCAACCCAAATATAATCAACATTTCCCCTCCTCAAAGTGCGTGTCCTTCTATCCAGGATAGCATCCTCTTTCAGCTCATCCAAAAATTATGGCGAGAAATCATCTATGGAAGGCAGTTGAATGTCACTTTCATGATCAGCAATTAAAGGAGGTTCATACAAACATAAATTTTCCACATTCACAACGGAATACATTTCCATATATGAAGGCAAATCTAGTTGAAAAGCATTATTTCCAACTTGTTTAAGGATCTTGAATGGACCATAACGAATAGGCTTCATCATTTTACCTTCTCCTTGCATTCTTTCCTTACTAATATGCGGCCATACCTCATCTGCTTCTTGAAACTTATGATCAACTCTATGTTTATCATGTCTCTCCTTGTACTTGCCTTGACTTTTTTCAAGTTGTTCTTGAACTTGCTGATGTATGAGCTGAATTCTTTCAATGAACATGCGAGCTTTGTCAATGTCACTATTCCCATCAATGGAAACATCCTTCTCAAGTGTTGAAAATGCAACAAGATGATGGAGCTTAGTGAAAAGAAGTCGCCTTCACTAAGTGGGCCCGCAGGCTATTTTTGGCGCAAAGTCTATTTTTAGACTAT
>APFE031714952.1:56920-81637 GCA_000404065.3 Pinus taeda | reverse complement strand
TTCTAAAGTTTTTATTAAAGTTTGAGTTTTTGTGCAATTTTGGCAGTTTTAAGAAATTCCCGTAATCACTTCATGACTGATATGGATGCAGACCACCTCAGCACGAATGGGATGCATGAATAGAAGGCTTGGGAACTAGGATCAAGCTACCTGTGCTTGGTTTCAGGAGAACGAGTTTTCTTATGCCTTTTTGGAGCTAGTCAATCATGATTAGTCATCCAGAAATCCCATTTAAATAGGGTTGTTTTAGGATTCCCTGATTTTAGTCATATATTTTGGGATGAGGGAGTTGGATTCGACCTGGATAGGTGGATTAGGATAGCTATTTTTGTTAGATAGATTTCAGATCAGTTGGTTTTATAGACTCATTATTTAAGAGCCACATTTTGATGGCTCACTTGACATTTGATACTTTTATGCTGTAATATTTTTGGTGTGAAGACTTAAGTTGGAGACTTGTGTTACTTTTATTTTTCTGATCAATACATGGATGTTTGACTGATCTAAAGCTTCTGATATCATCTTCATAAGTGTGCAAGGCAAGGGTGGAGGGCCCCCACACCAAGCTAAGTACACTTCCAAATTAGACTAGTTTTATTTCATTGCAAATCTGGTTGATAATAGCTATAGATTCTCAAAGTCTTATTTCAGATTGCATCATGGTTATTGATTTCATTTTTTAATTGTTTATTCATCATCTAATTGAGTTGGAAAGCAAGTGCTCAAGTTGAGCATTCTCTCTATGAAATGGTGAAGTAGATTTAGTCTTTTATTTACATGCAAACAATTTGTGTCCATTTAGATTTATATCTTGAGATGAATGAGTTATTATGGAAAACTTTGAATGTCTCTTAAGTTAAGAGCTCTTTTTCATGTATGATTTATGCATCTTGAGTCTTTGATTATAATCTCTAATTCATTGAAGTTATAACTGAGGTGAGAGCAGATCTCTTGAGTCAAGAACTCTTTCAATGTTTCCTCTTTTAAGCTGATTGAATTAAGAATTTTAGATATATGTTTCCTTAGTTTCTTTTGTCATTTATCTTTCAAAGTGTAGTTATACTTGATCTTCACAAATAGTGGATTTGCCTCCAAGTTTCACAAACCCAGATTGATAATAATACTTGCGTTAATTTAGTCACATAAATTAGCTCAACACACACTATTCTTGAAATCTCCCTTAACGAGAAGATTTCATTACAATATCCTCACTATTATACGACCCTCATAAAAACATAGGAAAATAAATAATTAATCACTCTTTAGGGAATCAGATCCCTTGAAACACAAGACCCTATGCTTACTAAAATGAAATGGTTTTTTCTGAGTAGGATGCTCCTGCATCACAATCCAAGTCAGACTAAGTTTTTTCAATTGGGGATGAGGAGTATATAGATTCACAAGTAAGATAAATTGTCAAAGTTTTAGTTTCATCTATGGTGTTACTCTGCTATCAGGAGCCCTGGAAAATACTCGAGCGGAGTCACTTTAGTAACACAAGCATTTCTCCGCTTCCAGTAAGCCTTGACAGTACCCTAGTGGAGTTACTTTCTTGACCTCGCTATGAAGGAAGCCTTTCTCTTCTTTGTCCCTTTATTTCACTTTTCACTTTTCATTTTTTTCAAAGAACTGTGCATATGAACTCATTTATTTCATGAGGCAGAAGAGGGATCCAAACTTATTGAGATCAGAATAAGTTGTCCTTTAGAGAAGGATATTTATATATACCTCTGACATACTTGTTAATTTTTTCCCCCTTTCCTTACTTTACTTGACTTAGTTGACAAGGGTTAATCGAAAATAGAAGACCGATTACAGTATGAAGTACTAGCTAAGAGTGCAAACATTATGAGTTCACTATGAATCTCTCTGAAAGGAATGTGTTTTCAATCAAGGTATTTGTTGGTGGCTGAATTTTCATGTTTTTACCCACCTTTTTACCCTATTTACTGTATCCATGTTATACCATTGTTGGTAAATTTACATTTAAACTTCATAGGTATACCTCTTGTCATGTCGTTATGAACCATTAATCAATGAAGCATAGTCATAGGGGATTGTTACCTAAGTGGCTTACTAATTCGATTATTCTTGAAAATTTGGAGGAAGAATGATCAAGACCGTGGTTTAACGAATGGTGACCATCGAGCTGGCAGCACTATCCTGAGACATCAACTGCAACAATGGATCAACCTCCCAATCAACACATTACTATATTTATATTCTGTTTTTTATTTAGAAACCTTTATGTAATTATAGGCAAATAAATGTTGTAATTCTAAGAGTTGTTAGCGTTAAAAATTTGTATAAGTAGAGCTATGGGGTTGTGAAAGATGATAGTTAAGATCACAGGGAGTTACATTAACTTTAATTATGTAACAACATATGTTGTAATACCCTTCTGATTAATGAAATTATGATCTTATGAGAATTTCATGACTTCTTGATCTTACCACAACCCTGATCAAGGAGTTGGGCCCACTCTCCTCACCAGGCGTCATTGGATAGATGTGTGCATAGGTTTATTTCAGTTAAGTTATTTATTGTTGTGAATAATTATCAGTGTGTTGTTGTGAGTTTGCTTTGTTGTTACTCTTATTGTTGTTACAACCATTGCTTGTTGTTGCAATTATTTCTTTATATTACACATTGCTAAGTTTATAATTAAATGTTCAGTATTGGGTAGGGAAATTGTGGCCTGCATATAATTTTCATGATAGCCTTGAAATAGCTCCGAGAGCCCTGGGTTGACAATTAATGTGGAATTGGGTGAATTGCATAGTTCATAGCTGAACACCAACATTTTGGTGCCGTTGCTGAGGAGTATCGAAGGTGCGAAAGTACGACCAGTATTGACCATAGGACTAATATCTCAACCTTGGGAGGGACTTTTTCACCCTGTTCCAAGTCCTGAGCATTAGATTGTTTTTTTTTTTTGCTTTTATTGTGTTGTTTTATTTTTCATAAAACACTCTCTCATCCTGATAAGGGAAGTTTTTATCTCACCTTGTTTTAGGTCCTGAGCATAAATTTTTGATTGATTTATTTTCATATTTTTATTTCTTTTTAGGGGCCACTCCCTCGTCCACGGGAGGGAATTTATCACCCTGCTTTAGGTCCTGAGATTTTGATTTTATTGAATGTTTTGCTTTTATTTTCTTATTACATGAACATAGATACAAATAAAAGAGGCAGAGGAAGACACACGAAAAGAAGAGGGAGAGATCTAGGAAGAAATACCTACATCCAAGAGATCATTTCAAGATCTAAGCTAGGAGCATCATCGTGAGCTTCTGTTAGGGTGAGATCTCATACGAGATTTGGAGGGCAATCAGTTTCACAACCAGAACTCTCCCCAATAACAAAACTGTAATTCAAGGAAGAAGAAGTAGAAAATAGAGGATCTGGGGAACTGCACACTCCAAGTTCAGAGGAAGAAGATTTGAGAGAATTATTTGCATCATTTGATGTAGGGAGTATTGTCAAACAACCTCAACCACCTGTTATATAACAACCATAGCTAGAACCTGTTGAGATTCCAAGTGATTATTGGAAGATATTCATGGCTCCTACAAATATTTGATCAAATTCCCAATTGGATATATCAGAGGTGATGCATGTACGAGACCTATTCCTTTGACAACATTACCTTATTTCCATGGTTTTTCTTCTAAGGATCTGGAAACATTCATTTTTGAATTCGACGTTGTTTCTCATGGGTATGATTATATTTCTGATGCTCAGAAATTGAATATATTCTCCGCTTCTTTGAACATAACAACTTTGAGATGGTTTATGGGTTTAGGGGGGGGTCCATTACTACATGGGATGATATGAAGATGATTTTCCTTGAGAAATATCAAGACTACTGCAAATCCTAAGATGTGAAGGAAGAAATCTTTAATATTATGCAGAAAGGGGATGAGAACATGGAGGAATTTGTGGAGAGTTTTCAATATAGTTTGCAGAGATCAGGCCATCGTGATTTGGATATGAATATTTTGAAAATAGTCTTTCTCCGAGCACTAAGGGAGGCATATTTGGAACTATTGAATGTAGTAGGAAAAGGAGACATATCATAAGAGGAATTTGATTCCATCTGCGAATTATGAATCACATGTTCATGAGGAGATGCAATGCATAAGTAGGGGATACAAACTCTCAAGACATCCATCGGTGGGGTTACAAAAGAAGAAATTACGAACTTTCCAGACAATCTAAGAACTGATATCCTGACCACATTGTCATCACAATTGGATGTGTTACAGGAAAAAAAGAAGTAAATAGAAGTAGATAAGGCTATGTCCATTTTCTATCCTCAATGTAGGAAGAAGCATCCATTGAACGAATTCCCATTTAATTCCATCTTGACTTGTGGGATATGTGAACAGAGTTATTCCACTAGCACCTATCCATCTCTTCCTGGGCATAAAGCAGTTTTTCAGGGAACAAATTAAGAAATAGATCAATTGTATTTTATGGGATCAAAGGAACCATGGAAACCACGACCACAAAACATGAATCAAGGTATGTCCAAGACTCTTGTAAGTATTTTAATAATTTGAATTTTGGGCCTCAGTCTGTACCTTTTCCACCCTCATGGTTGTAGTATTATCAATATCAAATGTCCTGGAAACCATGGTACCCTCAATCTGGTCCAAACCCTTCATGGTCCCAGAATTAGCGTGGACCTCCTCCTCCTCCTCCTTCATGGAATTTATCCCAACCTATGCTACAACAGTAGCTACAACTACCTTATAATGCGTCCACTAGTAATCCTCCTCTTCATCCACAACTGCTTGTTCAATCCAATCCAAATCCAAACAATAGATGGGATTAGCAGGTTGAGACACTCAACCTCTATGTATATAGTATCGCCATCATAAAATGTAATGAATTGAATCTTCGATATAGTTAGGTGGCGAATACTCATACTTCACCAATAATTGTTGAACATGCTGATGATGAAGTCTCATAACTAGAACCTAGATATTCTACTAGAATAACTAGGGATGAGTCAATACAAATTCCTATAAAACAACAAACCCCTTCACAAACAATTTTTACTAGAGGATTTCAGATTGGTCCACCTTATCCTGAGAGATTATCATTGAGAAAATAAAGTCCTTGTCCTCAATTTGACTTTTTAGGGGAACTGCAGAATTTATTTGTCAAAATCCCATTACTTCAGGCTATGAAGGACATGTCAACTTATGCCAAAACAATTAAAGTATATTTCTCTAAGAAACCTGGTAGAAAAAAAGGATCCACTCACTATTCATGTTATGGGAAAATTATTGGACATAATGCTATGAGAGCCTATACCGGTTAAATACGGGGATCTGAGGAACCCGATTATGAAAGTACAGATCAACGGGGTTGATATCCCTAATGTACTAGTAGATTTGGGGGCAGCAACTAATGTTACAACCTCTGCACTTATGATTAACTTGGGTTTGCGAAACCTTAAACCAAATCCCACCATCCTAGAATTGGCAGATCGGTCTACTATAAGACCATTAGGGAAGTTGGAAGATATAACTATTTCAGTAGACTCATGGAAATACACTATCAAAATTTTGGTTTTACATACTCAATCCTGAGTCGGTGGACATCCTTTGATTTTGGGAAGACTTTGGCTTGCAACCACATATGCTTACATTAGGTGTCGGTCTAGAAATATGGAAATATCCAATGGGGAAGTTACAAAGAATCTTATCTTATACCCCCCTGCCAAACCAAGTTCTTCAGATAAACTAGGATTTACCTTGATGCAAAAATCTCTACCTATGAAAGAGCCTGAATCTGAGAATGAAGAAGTCAGACCTATCCTTACCATCTGTGAGGCTCTTTGTTTCAAGGATTAAATGAAGAATGATGCCATTAACACTTTTCGTAGTAGTCCAAACTCTATTTCTAACCCAAGTCGCTAGTTATTCGAATTTGTTATGAGTTGTAGTGTTCAGGAACATATGGAACTAGAAACAAAAGTTGGAAATATTCCTGTGATTGTACCTCGTGAAAATATTTCTATAGAAATTGAACTAGGGAAAACGATGAATATTAATCCTGACCTTTCTCCCTCACAAGTTGAACAGTTACTAAAGGTCCTTCAGGAACATAAAGAAGCCTTTGCTTTGGAGTATAAGATATGAAAGGCATCCCTACTTATTTATGCACTCATCACATATACATTAAAGAAGAATGTCGCCCTATTAGGAAAACAAAGAGAAGAATGAATCTTGTCTTAAGAAACATTGTCAAAAATAAATTATAGAAGCTATTAGACATGGGTTTTATTTCTCCGATATCGGACATTCAATGGTTTTCCCCACTGGTCATTGTCCCTACGAAGAATAGCAAGTGGCGGATTTGTGTCAATTACAGGGAATTAAATAAAGCAACTTTAAAATATCATTTTCCCCTACCCTTTATTGACCAAATCCTTGATACATTATCCAGAAAAAAGTTTTCCTCCTTTCTCAATGGATTCAACGGATATAACCAGATAAAAATATCTCTTGAGGATCAAGATAAAACCACCTTCACATGTCCTTGGGGGACCTTTTCCTACTGTGTCTTACCATTTGGTCTCTGTAACACATCTGCTACTTTTCATAGGGAAATATTAGGAATTTTCTCTGATCTAATTAATGATAGTGTTGAAATCTAAATGGATGACTTCACCCCATGTGGGGTTTCTTTTGAAGAAGGTCTATAAAACTTAGATAAAGTACTTCAAATATGTAAAAAAAACACATTTTTCTCTTAGTACAATAAAATTTCATACGATTATGGAGGAAGGAATAGTGTTGGGCACTTGCTTTCAGTTGTAGGAATTTGGGTTGATCCTGCTAAGGTAGAGGTCATACTAAATTTTCCTACACCTAAGACATTGACACAGGTATGTAGCTTTATTAGTTATGTTGGCTATTACAAACGATTTATAGAAAAAAATTCTAAGACAATGTTCCCACTTTTTCAATTGTTACCTAAAGATGCAGAGTTTGTGTGCACAAATGAATGTGAAGAAGCCTTTAAGGAAATCAAAGAACTATTTTGTAAAGCTCTGATATTACATGGCCCTCATTGGAAGCTCCCATTTCACATCTCTACAGATTCTTCTCAAACAATAGTAGGGGCAGTCTTGGGGCAACAAGAGGATAAGAAAATGTATGCAACCTATTATGTCAGTGAGAACTTGACTCCTACTGAACTAAACTATACGAAAACTGAATATTGGCTATCATTTATGCTATTAATAAGTTTTGGAATTATATTATAGAGTATCCTACTTTTGTACACATTGATCATACAACTATCAAGTATCTGATGAATAAACCAATAACCTCTGGTCGTATTACAAGATGATTATTGTTAATTCAAGAATTTGTTATTACCATTATGGATAAGCTAGGGAAAGATAATCTAGTTGCAGATCTCCTATCTAGGATGGATACTAGTGATGGAGGTACACCTATAGAGGATAGTTTTCTAGATGAAAATCTCTTTGCAATTTCTACTCACACTCTGTGGTGTGTGGATATTGCTAATTATCTTGCTACATGAAAAGTACCTTAGCATTTACCTTATAAAGAACAATGAAATATTATCCATCATAGTGCCTGCTATTCCTGGATAGAAGGATATCTCTTTTACATAGGACCCAACTAACAAATCTAGCATTGCATAAGTGAGGATGACATATATGATGTCCTGAAAGATGCTCATGGTGGGCCTGTAGGGGACATTTTGTAGATAAAAAGACACGTCATAAGGTGTTTCAAATGGGGTACTATTGGCCTTCTATTTTTTGTGATGCAAGGAAGTATGTTCGAGGGTTAAATATTTGCCAATGGATGGGTCAGCCTGGTCGAGAAAATGAGATGTCACTACAACATCAACTAGTTCTTGAGCCCTTTGAAAAATGGGCTATTGATTTCGTTGGGCCATTCAATCCACCTTCACATCAGAAAGTTCACATTCTGGTTTGCACAGATTATGTGACAAAGTAGGTAGATTCCAAGGCCGTTGTGAAAGCAATAGAACAGGTTGTCTTGGACTTCTTATTTGAAGAAAGTTTTCCTCGTTATGGAGTTCATAGAGAGAGAGTTTTAAATGGAGGAGCACAATTTACATCACATCTGGTAACAAGAATTATGAAGAAATATGGGATCAAGCATAGGGCAACATCTCCATATCATCCTCGGGTGAATGGCCAATTTGAGAGCATAAACAAGGTATTCGAAAATATTCTTACAAAGACAGTAGAAAACCATCGTCGAAATTGGGCTGAAAAATTCCTGAGGCACTGTGGGCGTATAGAACAACATGGTGAAACATAACAGGATTTTCACCATACAAGCTTGTCTATGGGAAATCCCCTTTGTTTCCAGTGGAATTCGAAATTAAGATGCTCAGGACAGCCCTTGAAGTAGGTTTGAATCTTTCAGAAGCACACAAACACCAACTTCAACAGTTAAATGAGATGGGTGAAATTTGTTTGGTAGTTTTTCAGAACACGGCTACAATTCAATAGTAGTGAACTAAATGGCACAACAAATTTATTAAGAAAAAGGTGTTTCAAAGGGGAGATTGGGAATTTCACTATGGGACCATATGAAGTTGACATGATGTTTGATAAATCGACTATTAGACTTATAAAAATCGATGAGGCACATACTACTCTGCTTTTGAACGGACACCGCCTTAGACTGTATCACCATCCAGCTACTAAAGACTCCTTTATTAAACATTTCTCTCATAATTTTGGTTTTGAAATTGTTAGTGCAAAGAACTCTTCTTCTGCAACTCTGATCTAAAAAAAATGGAATGATAAATAAATCAATAATATATATTTAATATAATAAAATGTTGTTACTACTCTATCATTCTTTTTCCTGCCAGTACTTCGCTGGTGTTGTTACTCTGATTGTGGTAATTTCATCTAAGTACTTCACTGGTGTTGTTACTCCCCCAGTGTTGTTATTCCATATGATGTTGTTATTCCTCCACTGTTGTTACTCCATCAAGGTAAGTCGCTAGGTATGTCCCTGATCAACTTTGTGGATTTGATCGATAATTCATTTGACATGACTCAATATGACCTTGGACGATCATCCCTTAGTTGGAGGGAGGTATTATAATAAATACAAAGATGCCATAATTAAAATGTAGTAATGACTTTTTGTTATCACCATTGAACATTGGATTAGTGCGTACACTCCATGACCTCCACCATAACTCGCACGGTTATTTATATACACCGAGATTTTAAATAAGTACGATTGTGTTAATGGACAATCCTTTTTTATTCTATGAAATTATTACCATAATTATCACTCTTTGTTACCATAATCCGCCATGGATTTTTACATATTTCACCATCATCTTCCCAGATTTCACTATCACTGCACCCCATCGCCACCACAACCCTGTCACAGCAAATTTACCTGTCGACACTCCTTCTCAATAGTCTTTTTGTTACTCTAATTGCTGCTACTGAGCCACTGCAAAATGTGCGGGCAAGTCATTAGTCACGAACTAGAGAAAACAGTGCAAGTTCAAAGAAATTTAGATGTATCACAGGTCTTTTTAGATGCAGGATGGAATGTGTATTTTGAGAAGCTACAGGGGTTTCACGAATCTATCATAGTCAAATCCACATTGAATTTGGATGGAAATCATTATAGAGTTCGTGGGTTGGATATTTCCATCACAGAGGAAGTAATTTCGACTGTCAGCAGATTGTCGCAAGGAGGGAAGAAATGGTTTTCAAGGAAATCTCCTTTTCCAAAGTTCCTAAAACTTTTCTTGAAGGCTAGAGAAACAAGAGTCCATAAGGGTAGGGGGTATGCTCAAAAGTCTTTGCCACACCCATGGGATGAGGTTGCATATTTTTTCATGAGGTACATTACTTGTGAAGGTTTGTTTGCTACATTGTTTAAGTATCATTTCAAGCTTCTTTCATGCCTTTGGTTTCGACATGCATGATTCATTCTCTAGATATGCCATATATTCTATAGAACAATCTTTAGCTAATGACGCAATTTGCTCGTCGATCTCGACAAGTATTAGCAGTCCTTACAAATCATGGGTTAGTCAGACTATTAGTGGCGCATGCTTTGTCTCGAACTTCTATGGCTTGGCCATAATTCACTAAGCTAGAAGAGGAAGAACTTGTGGCTATGATGCCTGTAAGGAAGGATGAGAAAGAATTGATGGCAAAAGAAGAAGAGGTTACAGATGACATTGCTCCACAAGAACCAGTGTCACCTGTTGGCCCAATGGTAGTATAAGCAATGGAGACAGGAGACTCCATAGATGACGCTCCTCCACAAGAACTGATGTCTCTTGTTGGCCCCATGGGAGTAAAATAAATGGAGATATAAGAGAATTAATTTGATATTGTTCCACAGGAACCAACGGAAACTGCCAATTTGAGGAGAGAATCACCACCCTTGGATGAAACTGCAAGTGGTGCTGACACACAAGAACTGGAATCACATTTTCAAGAAAATGAGGAACCTTTGGATAAAGCTACAAGTGGTGCTGATACACAAGAACCATCATCACTTGCTCAAGTGATTAAGGAACCCTTGAAAGAAAAAAGGGTTGCATTCAACACTGCTCCACAAGAACCAGTGTCGAATGTTGAGCAGGAGGACAAACTGGAAGAATCCCAGGAAGAAAAGAAAAAGGGAGCACATACTAGCTAGTGAACACAAGGGAAGGAGGGCCTAATGTAGCAGGCACTGAGAGAATGGACATTGAAGAAAACAATTTTCGTTCTCTACTTCTTAAATCCTTACCAAGAGGGGCAAGGAAGCTTCATTCCCTTAGGTTCTTAGTGAAGGAAAAATCCTCTCCCCCGATCTTAAAATTTATCATGGTAGTTCAAGGCACCATCATCGACACTTTTACACAAGAATCAGTGCGAACTAGTGAAAAAAATACACAAATTGAGGGATTGGTGATTTGCACTGCCACATAAGAACCAGTGTCGACTGAAGAACAAACAAAAGAAATTATGGCCAATATTGTCTCCACGGGGCCTTTAGAGGAGAATGTTGTTGTTGACACTACCCCATAGATCCCTACAGTGGCTACTGAGTCACCAAGGGAAGATGTGGGAGACTCGAGACCCGAAGGAGAAAACGGTCGAGAAGTGGAGTAGTTGCAAGAAAACGGTGTCGAAGAGACTACCTCACAAGGACCTGTAGTAACTCTAGAGCCACCAAGGGAAGATATGGAGATCTCAAGACGTGAAGGAGAAGACATTGGGACTGTTCCCTGAGTTGAGGAACAAACAAAGGGGGTCAAGGTAAAGCCAGAATTGATTGACGGATTTGTCAATGTAAATCCAACAAATCCCACACTAGCTACGAAAATAGTCGAGGAGTTTGTTGTCAAACAAAAATTTATTGAGCAATGTGAAAAAATAAGGCCTGCTATTAAAGAAATGTACCAGTCACAGTTTAGGGAAAACATGCAGCTAAAAATGGAAATCATCAAGCTAAGGAGGCAAGTACTACATTTATGAAGGAAAGTGAGGAGGCATAACAAGAATGCTGTGAAACTTGGGGCCAAATCCATTTCAGTAGCAGTGCAGACTGAAGATAGACCCAAAACCGCTACGGCCACATAGACCGAGTCATTTTTTCATTTGATCGAGGCACAAGAATTTTTCATGACGGTATAGATAGCTCGCCTTCAACGGGGGACCATTCCTTTAGAAGCCCACCGAAAAGGAGTGAGGGAAGTTTGTGAGCAAGCTATGAAAATAGTTACTGATTACATGGATCAGTTAAAGAAAAAGAAACGAAAGCAGGAGAAGCAGTGGAAGAAAATTGAGGAACTAGAAGGGTAGGTGCAGCTACTAAAGACTGATAAGGAAGAATGTTCACCCTGGCACAATAGGTAATGACTTTCTGACCCCATACCCATAGCTATGCTTTGTTCCTCCATGAACAATATGTTTAAAATAATACTAAAGGGGGGGGGGGGGGGGGCGGTGAATCAGTATTAGTCAAGTCAATAATCTTTTTCTTTTCTTACTCAATTTCATATACGCTACTTCAATGAAGGAAACTTGTGTGTGTATGCAACTATGTTTAAGGAAACATGCGTATATCCAGCAAACTAATGATTTTGTTAATTCATCATATGTCGATCTTTAATCTGAGTATCAGTACTTTAAACATTAAACAGTAACCATGTGTAGTTAATAACAGAAAGAACCATCACACATAAGAATCACACATGAACACTAAGATGTAAGGTGGAAACCCAATGTGGGTAAAAACCACTTGCTATTGTCGTCTTCTGTCTTCTTTTGATAATAAGAAAATCTACTTACAACAATGTACTAGTGCAAACTCATACCAATACGCAGACTTCTACATGCATAAGGCTACAACCTTCTTTCATTCTCCAGCTTCTACTGGAAGGGAGCTACAACCCCTTAGCTCCTATACTAGCTGATATATTTACTAGTACATAGGTGCTAACCTACAGAAGGCCGTGATCTTCTTTCTTCCTCCACGTACCACATTTCATAAATTTTCAGACTAGATACTCTTGGAACACAACACCATAATTTGAAGGCCACGTTTCATCCAATTTTCATACTGGACCCATCAATAACCTTGAAGCTCAAAATCAATCACCACTGCAATACATCCATCAACTATATCTGCATCAACCAATCACTAAAACTCAATCTGAATCAACTAAACTCAATCAATAACAGACAACCTCTGAACCTCTAACATAACTGAATCAATCATTCATTCATACTTTAATCAATCAATTGCAACAGATAGATCAGTACATAGTTCTGAGTTACATTATCATTCAGAATCAGATGTCATCTTAAAACCATGCTTAAGATTGTATACGCTATTTGGCAGAAGCCAACCTGTGTGTATATGCAGCTTCCCTGAAGCAAACAACGTGTAGATCTGCAAATACTTTGTTGCACTTCCAGACTTCAGACATAATCATACATAGAGGATAGAACATGTGTTAGTAATCAGATCTATCCCGTTCATTATTAGATCACATAACGATAAGTCATTAATATGATCTTGATCCATCATTAGATTTCATCCATTAACACTGAAGCTAATCACAATCAACCAATATGAATATGCAAAATATTGTCACCAAAACACACTGCAAAACCCTGAATACTACAACATCAAATAAAACCCTTATAAATCATACTTAAGAAGATATACATTACATCCATAAGCTGAACTAGTGTGTATACGCCCTTTTACTAAGGGAAACTAGCGTCTAGATCTACAAATTCCATCTTGTGAGGTATACGTTACTTTTGTATGTTGAATCAGTGTGTATACACTATTTTTCCAAAGCCAACCTGCGTAGAGATATGGAAATGCCAACTTAAATCATCACAACTATTTCAGACTTCATTCATACCCTGATCATCACATTTACATAATAAAACATGCATTAGTATTCAGATCTAGAATGTTCAAGATTAAACCACATAATCATAATACATTTCAAGCCTTAGGATCTCGATCCATCATCCATATAGGTGCATCCTTAGTTTAGATCAAGCAAAGCATCACAAACCCATAACCTGCATGCTTGATCTCATACTTCATTAGATATTCATTACTTGCACACTTGCACTTTTGCCTAATGATCTTATTCTCCTTATATAGGTTTATGCCTCTCTCAATACCATGGTCCAAAACCACATAGGACCGATACCTTCCTTCTAATACCTGGGATCAATACCTTAGACCAAATACCATGGACCAATACCAAAATACCTTGGTCCAAATACCGCGGACCAAAACTTAGTTTTCCGACATGTACACGCCTTTCCTTCTGTGAAAATGCATGTGTACGTTATACGTGCCTTGGTATATAGTGAACCTAAGTGTATACGTGACTTGGTATATAGTGAACCTGCGTGTATATGTGACTTGGTATATAGTGAACTTGTGTATACCTTTCTTTCTTCATTCTTGTTGATTACCTGCTATGATCTTTCATCTGAGAGAGTTGTCTTTTGAACTGATTCCTTGAAGCTACCCATGTACAAGTGAGTTGTTCTACTACAAGTGGATTGCCATCAAGTACAACACATTTATCATAATGCCAACAATCTCCCCCTTTGGAATTGATGGCAACACCAACACCAAGTCACTCTCCCCGTTTGACATCAAGGGCAAAGGGCGGACCAAGATCTTCTCCCCTAAGAGCATAAGACTTTCATATCTGAATAGATGAAAATTAATCATGCTCCCCCTAGGCACATGATGAATTCTTTGATTGAACTCCGCCTTTGTTCATGCTGAGATGTACTGTATCATCCATGCTCCCCCTGAGCACATGCAGAGTCTGCAAATATTTTCAAGAAAATAACATGACTTTATAACTCAACTATGTGAGTTTGACCTTCCTATCACCAATGACTCATACATACATTCATTCTCCCAACCAACTGAAGATAAAATTGACTCATACACCCAACCAAGTGGGGATATACTAGATACCAATTGTTTATACATGACTAAAATATTATATCATCCTTCCAATGCATAGTGGGGGTACAAATTACATCATATGACCAAAAGGGATTCATCAAAAGACTACAATAGATAGAGACAAACTATTACATCATGGGTCTTGATATTACCTTTACATAAAATGATATACATGACATAGAGACCAAATATCTAAAACAAGATTATGGTAGTTATCAGCAGCATCTGTCAATAGCATCCAGATCAACAACCTGTATGTGTCCATCATTGTAGATATCATCAACTTGTGACAAGGTATGTCTGCATATAAATATCAACTCATCCTCTTGATCTTGAGAAATATCATAATCTTCCATGAATCAATTCTGCATATTTCATACAAAATTATTCACATTATATCATATGTGAAAAACACCATAGTCATCACATCATCATCAAGATCTGCATGATCTTTTATACCATCCATGCATCATCACTCGGGAACATCCCACATCTAATAAGCATCACTCAACATATGTGAGTATCAACCTATCATCATAAAGGTAATAACTCATCATCATCATGTCTTCAAATAGTTATGTCTTCATGTGACCTGTAATAACTCCATTATCTTGGCCAACCAACAATGCAACTTTTAGTAATCATGCATGTATCCAACATACTGTATATAGCACTATGTATCTAGCAAACTTTGAGCTCAAGATCTTTTGTCAAGACTTCTTGATATCATCAACAACAACAATCCTCAACCATGTAAGAGCCAAGAACTATAGGAATCATCTCCTTATACTTATGAAGATCACCATGCAAGCAACATATATACATCATCAAAGAATCATCCAAAAATCTGATCTGAACAACAACTATGTGACCCCAAGAATCATATGAGATTTTCTCATGGGAAACTCATAACCATATCATAACAAGATGTATCATTTAGCCATCTAAGAATAATCATCATTTATTAGGTACTAAAGACTTATAAACATAATGTCAAAAATGCTTTATTAGAAGCGTAGCATGTTCTCCCCCTGAACCTGTTCCATCTGTTCATTGTCAGATCTGATCATGCATATATCAGCAAGAAGTATCAAGGCATCATCATCAATCAGATATACATCAAGTTAACTTGTGAGGATAAAAAACAACATCTAATGAGTATCAATACATTTCCACACATTATCATTAGATTGTAACCATCATCAAACTGAGTAAATCATTGACTGAACCATATCAGACCCTTTTTCTTGAGTTTGTCCCATTGCTTTTCCTCAAATAAACATATACATGACTATGCAGTGTCTAACTCGCATATATACACGACTTGTCTTTATGAAACTTGAGTATGATATTTAGAATACTGAGGTTCCACACCTTCAGCTCCCTCTGAGTCTGCCATGTCTGTATACTCTGCTATGGCACATCTTTTTGAATTTACTTCCTTTTTCTTCCATATCTTCGACTGTGATGATGTTTTCTCCTTTTGGTATGGTGCCCGTACTTTGTTCCTACATTCCTTTGCTATATGTCCAAGCTTGTTACATGCATAACATCTCATATGTTTCATATTACTTCTATAGCAATCAATGGCTTTGTGACCAAACATATTGCAAGCAAAACAATATCCCTTCAAGTACCTGAAATGTGATGATCTTTCTATGTGATGGTCTTGAACCATTCTTCTTCTGCATCTGACTACAACATGTCCAAAATTATGACATACATAACATTCAACATTATTCATTTAAGGAAATAACCGACTATCACTTCCATAGTTAGGAGTAAAATATTTTCTTTGAAGAATTTCTTACCTTGGTTGATGATGGGATTGACCTCTCATTTCCTTGTTGAGCATTTTAGATTTTTCATTAGAGTTCTTTGTCTTACTTTGTGAAATAGATTCACCTTCAACAAATTCATGAAAACCAAGACCAGTTTTGATAGCGGGACACCTTTGACTACTAACAATATCATCTAAGATCTTAGTATTATCTTGAAATCGTAAGAGCTTATCCTTTTCTTCTAATCTATCTTTTAGAATATTTACCTCAACCTGATGCTGGCCTTCCTTTTCAAGATACTACTTCTTCATGATTCCTTCAGCTTTTCTTCCTTCTTCCAACTGATGTCTTAATTCAAGAACTTCGTTTTCTTATTTTTCAAGGGCTTGGAGTAGTTATTTATTATATTGATTTGATTCTTCAAGATCCTCTTTTAGAGAGAGGATCTTAGCTTCAAGACTTTCATAGTAAATAGATCTATCTCTGAGTTTCTTGATTTTTATGCTCCTTTCATTTACTTCATTTCTTAATGATGTCACTTCATCATGTAGCTTCTGAAATTGATCTTAATTTTCCTTGAATTGCTTCCTTACCTTGTTTCCTTCCTCTAGTTGAGATTTTAGTTTGGTAGCTTCTTCTTTGGAGGCACATTCCCTTTTGTCCAATAGATCTTGTTGATATCTAATTTTGTTTGTAAGCCTTTAGAATTTTGCCTCTATTTGATATCTTTCTTCCTCACCCATAAGAGAAAATTTAGTTGTTTCGCTATCACTTTCATAATCTTCAAATGGATGGAGAAATGTATCACCATGGGATAACAAATTCATACCTGATAGTTCTTTTCCTTGTTCATCTTCATTTTGAGGTGATTTTGAATCTGAAGTGTTGCTTCCACATATTCCCCAATCGATTCTCCCATTTTCATAGTTCCTCTAAGATGTCTTCTTCTTTTGAGGTGCTTTCTTCTTTAGCTTCTTTCCCATTGTTCTATGGATCTCCTTCAAGCGATCAAGCTTTTACCAAAGGGCCTGCTCTGATACCAATTGTTGGAAATAATACTAAGAGCGGGGGTGAATCAATATCAGTCAAGTCAATAATCTTTTTCTTTTCTTACTCCATTTCATATATGCTACTTCAATGAAGGAAACCCGTGTGTGTATGCAACTGTGTTTAAGGAAACAAGCCTATATCCATCAAACTAATGATTCTGTTAATTCATCACATGTTGATCTTTAATCTGAGTATCAATACTTTATTAAACATTAAACAATAACCATGTGAAATTAATAACATAAAGAACCATCACACATAAGCATCACACATGAACACCAAGATGTAAGGTGGAAACCCAATGTGGGTAAAAACCACCTGCTGCTGTTGTCTTTAGTCTTATTTTAATAATAAGAAAATATATTTACAACAATGTATTGATGCAAACTTATACCAGTACATAGGCTTCTACCTGTAGAAGTCTACAACCTTCTTTCATTCTCCAACTTCTACTGGAAGGGAACTACAACCCCTTAGCTCTTGTACTAGCTGATATATTTACTCGTACGTAGGTGCCGACCTACAGAAGGCTATGACCTTATTTCTTCCTCCAGGTACCACGTTTCATAAATTTTTAGACTGGATACTCTTGGAACACAACATCATAATCGGAAGGCTACATTTCATCCAATTTTCATACTGGACCCATCAATAACATTGAAGCTCAAAATCAATCACCACTACAATACATCCATCAACTATATCTGCATCAACCAATCACTGAAAATCAATATGAATCAACCAAACTCAATCAATAATTGACAACCTATGAACCTCTAACACAACTGAATCAATCATTCATTCATACTTTAATCAATCAACTTCAATAGATAGATCAGTACATAGTTCTGAGTTACATTATCATTCAGAATCAGTTGTCATCTTAAAACCATGCTTCAGATTGTATACGCTATTGGGCAGAAGCTAACCTGCATGTATATGCAGCTTCCTTGAAGAAACCAGTATGTAAATCTAGAAACACTTTGCTGCACTTCCAAACTTCAGACATAATCATACATAGAGAATAGAACATGTGTTAGTGATCAGATCTAGCCCATTGATTATCATATCACATAATGATAAGTCATTATGATCCTGATTCATCATTAGATTTCATCCATTAACACTAAAGCTAATCACAATCAACCAATATGAATATGCAGAATACTGTCACCAGAAAATAGTCACCAGAACACACTGCAGAACCCTAAATACTGCAACATCAAACAGAACCCTTATAAATCATAATTCAGAAGATATACGCTACATCCATAAGTCAAACTAGCGTGTATATGCCCTTTTACTAAGGGAAACCAATGTACAGATCTACAAATTCCATCCTGTGAGGTATATGCTACTTTTGTATACTGAATCGGCGTGTATATGCTATTTTTCCAAAGCCAACCTGCGTACAGATCTGGAAATGCTAACTTAAATCATCACAACTATTTCAAACTTCATTCATACCCAAATCATCACATTTACATAATAAAACATGCGTCAGTATTCAGATGTAGAATGTTCAAGATCAAATCACATAATGATAATACATTTCAAGCCTTAGGATCCCAATTTGTCATCCATATAGGTGCATCCTTAGTTCAGATCAAGAAAAGCATCCCAAACCCATAAGCTGCATGCTTGATCTCATACTTCATCAGATATTCATTACTTGCACACTTGCACTTTGGCCTAATGATCTTCTTCTCCTTGTATAGGTTTAGGCCTCTCTCTATACCATGGTCCAAAACCATGTAGGACTGATACCTTGGACCCAATACCTGGGGTCAATACCTCAGACCAAATACCATGGAGAAATACCAAAATACCATGGTCCAAATAACACGAACCAAAACTTAGTTTTCCAACATGTACACGCCTTTCCTTCTATGAAAATGTGTGTGTACGTTATACGTGCCTTGGTATATAGTGAACCTAAGTGTATATGCGACTTGGTATATAGTGAACCTGCATGTATATGCGACTTGGTATATAGTGAACCTGCATATACATTTCTTTCTTCATTCTTGCTGATTACCTGCTGTGATCTTTCATCTGAGAGAGTTGCCTTTTGAACTGATTCCTTGAAGCTGCCCATGTACAAGTGAGTTGTTCTGCTACAAGTGGGTTGCCTTAAAGTACAACACATTTATCATAATGCCAACACAATATTTAATCTTTTGTTTAGAAAGCATTCATTAGGAAATCATCCATGTAATAGACGACCGAATAAAGCTTTTGCGTATCTTGAGGAGCCACAATGATCCGAATTTAAACAGGAATGCAACAAATCACAGATGTAACCATAAACATAGAGATGCAATGGAAATAATACTTCATTTCATTAATGTAAAATACTGAAATATGCTTACAAACAGCAATCGAAATAAACTAGCTAGGCAATGATAGCTTATCTCTGAGAAGAGATTTTGTGGCTACATCCCTCTGAACTGTGTTACAATGAGGCTCAAAGGCATATTTATTATTGAGAAACAATGGAAAACCCTAAACATCCAAAAACCTAACCCTAGAAGATGAAAAACCAAACTATGGGCCCCATTTGGGTAAATCGGTACATCAACTTCCCAGGGTCATAAATTTGCCATATGATCTCTGTTTGACACGCACAATATCTCGTCAGAAAGATATATCTGAGAACTACAACTTTTGGAAGAACTACATAGGTCCATGGACCCATGTTGCTCCAGTTTCCCCAAAAGACATCGTTTAGGGCCTCAAAATGGCTCCGAAAGTTCAGGACCCGAAAAATAGCTAAAAATAGTAAATTGTGCTACAATTAAGGAAACTAAAAAGCTAAAAGAAACAATGGTGGGGGTCCAAGTGGACTTGGTAGGTGGCCACCAATATCGACCTGGATCATTCCTGCCCCCTTAGGAAGCAATGGTCCCCATTGCGTGGAGTTCCTCCATGAGATGAGGAAACTTCTACTGAACTGGGTCCCTCGTGAGCCACTTGCCTTGGTGAAGGAGTTGGCCTGCTTTGACAACTCGATACAGTTGGATATTCTATTAGCGAGTATGCTTGATCTATTTGTCCATGATCTGATCAGTTGTAGCTTGTTCCATGCAATCTGGATTTAACTCTGTGGGTGTGAGTTGTTCTGCAATACCAGATGTGTCTAGTAATGGTGGAAAGTATGGCCAAAGGTGGTGCACATTGAACACTAGGTGCAAGCCAAGGAATGGGGGAATGATGAGCTCAAATGCATTATCTCCGACAACCTTGGTAATGGTGTAAGGACCATATCAGAGTGGTTTGAGTTTTCGATAGGCTCCGGTAATGCGTTCCTTTTACAAATGCAATCAGACTTTGTCGCCCACCTAAAACTTGTGTGGCACCCGATGTTGATCATGTCGCTGCTTGTACTTTGGCGTTTGATTTATCCAGAATGTCATGGACCTGCTCGCGAATATGTTGGATGTTCTCAATGAAGTTAGTTTCCTTATCTATTTCAGACTAGACATGAGCCGAATCTATGTGAGTAGCTACAAATGGCATGGCCACATCAATGGGACATAGTGGCCGGAATCCCAAGCCCACCTAAAAAGGGTTATGGCTAGTCGAGCTATGAAGAGCCCGGTTGTAGCTATGTTGAACATAGGGGAGGCTCTCGTCCCATGTGCATGGATGCTTTGAGTTGTACATGTGCAAAATGTGTACGATCATCCTGTTGGCAACCTTTGTCTGGCCATCAGTTTGAGGATGGAAGGTTGTGGACTTAGTGAGTTTGGTGTCCAGCATTGATCAGAGACTGGACCAAAATGTACTGGGGAACCTATTGTCTCTATTTGAGACGATAGACTATGGGATCCCAAAGTGTACCCACACTCATTCAAAGAAGAGTTTAGTAGTGGATTTTGATTTGATATTCTTTTTGCAGGACGCCATAATGGCCATCGTCGAGAACCTGTCGACGACCACAAAAATACAGTCATTTCCATGCTTAGTGGAAGGAAGGCCTAACATGTAATCCATGGAGATGGATTCCCAAGCTCGACTAGGGGTAGGCAATGGGGTATATAGGCCTTGCTTCTTGATGGTCGGTTTGGCAATGGCACATGCAATGCATGATCTGATGTGCTTCCCGACATCCTGTCGAAGATTCGGGCAATAGAAATACTTCTGCAGTACTGCCACCATTTTCTCAACCTTGAAATGCCCAACAGCCCAACAGTAGTGTGCTTCCCAGATCATCTTGGCAAACTCACTTGAAGGAACACAAAGGTGACCCAAGTGGCATAACACGGCATCTTGGAGGTGAAAATCTGGAACATGCTGACCCTCTAAGAGTGTCTGGTATGTGTGGCCGAATTCTAGGTCGCTTTTGTAGAGAAGTGGCCAATCAAAAGTCTTGTTACCACAAGAGTTGAGCACGATGGTTAATGCCATGATTGGTGGTTGGCTGAGGCAATATGCAACAATATTGGTGCTACCCTTCTTATACTTGATATTCAAATGGAACTATTTCAGGTATGTGGACCAATTCTAATGGTGATCATTCTGCAATTTCCCTTAGGTCTGTATGAACTGTAGGGATCAGTGGTCTGTGTGGAAGACCGTTTCCTTCCCCAAAATGTAATGTTTCCATTGTCGGTAGGCCTACATAATTGAATACATCTTTTTGTCATAAGTGGGATACTTCCAGACTGTGTCTGAAAGTGTCTCACTGGGATATGCCACTAGATGACCGTGTTGAGTAGGGACTTCCACAATAGCATAGTCAGAGGCATCAGTCTCGACCTCAAATGATTATTGTAATTCTGGTAATGCGAGCATTGATGTCATGCAGAGATGATCTTTCAACTCTGTGAATGCCTTCTATTGAGATTCAGACCAAAAGAATTTTTCTTTCGCTCCTCCCTTGGTGACTTGACTCAAGGGCCAAGTGATATGAGTAAATCCCAACATGAACCTGCAGTAGAAGTTGGCAAGACCTAGAAAGCTGCAGAGCTCTGTCATAGTGGTTGGAGATGGCCAATCCCAAATGACTTGGATATTGGCTGGATCCACCTACACCCCTTGTTCATCAATAATGTATCCCAGATACTGAACCTGGGTCATGCCAAAAGTGCATTTCTCCAAATTGGCACATAAATTGTGTTGTCACAATGTTTGGAGAACCTGTGGTATGTAGTGGAGGTGCTCTTCCCAACTCTAGCTGAAGATCAAGATGTCATCCAAGTATACCACCACAAATGAGTTGGTGAATGGCCACAAGGTGTCATCCATTAGTCTCATGAAGTTTGCAGGAGCATTCATCAATTCGAAAGGCATAACCAACCATTCGAAAAGGCCCTCCTTGGCTTTGAAGGTAGTCTTCCACACATCGGAGGGTTCGATTGGTACCTGGTGATATCCTGACTTCAAATTAATCTTGTTAAAATATTTTACCCCCTTCAGTTGGTCCAGGAGGTCATCAATCCGTGGGATCGGGTACCTATTACAGACAGTGATCTTGTTCAGTGCCCAATAGTCAATACAGAGTCTCCAAGTCCCATCCTTCTTCTATACCAGCATGATCAGGCTCCCATAGGGCAATGAACTTGGATGGATGTGACCTTCCTGCAGCAACTCCTAAATCTGCCTCTTGATTTCATCGTTCTCTAGAACGAAACACCGATATATTGGTCCACTGGGCAACGGTGCACCTAGGGTTAGATCTATGGAGTGCTTGACCTGACAGTGCAGAGGAACCCCTGTGGGGGAGGTAAAGATGTCCTCATAATCGTCCATGACCTTGTCCATCTATAGTTTTCGTGCAAAGGGGCCATGTCTGGAGTTTGTGGCCACTGTCTTCTTCTTTCCTTGAGGGTGTATCATCATGAAAACAAATTTCCCAGTTTTTAAAATGAGCTTACTGCATTGTTTTGCAGTAACTAAAGAGATGGTGGTAGGCAGTGCTAGCTCCGGTATCCTGTACACATTATTTCCCAAAGTAACAATAACAACACAGGGCCTTGATTCATACATAGCATTTTGCTTCCACAAGTATGGTTGTTGTAATAATACATCACAAACATCAAGGGGAGTAATGCCACATAATACCTCATCCATGAAGGGCTTGATGTTGTATGGAAGGCAACATTGCTGGCTCACGCGAAGATCCGTCCTTGGTAAAGCCACCCAATGGTGTACGGTTGTGGATGTGTTGTGGTCGGCAAGCCCAAGTGCTTCATGACCTCTATCAAAATGAGTTTCTTTTAGCTCCTGTTTTTGATAATGAACTGTAGTAGGGAGCCCTTTACCCACATCTGGGAGTGGAAGAGATGCTCATCCTCCTTTGGATCTTTGGGTTCCTCCTTCTGTATCTTCGTGTTGGCAACGGTGGCATTGGGATCTGCATCGATAATCTTCTTCCCTTTGTCATTCCCCTTATCGGGTTTTGACTCAGAGTTGGAACATGCATCTGATTCTGAAGCCTTAGCTCGGCCACCAGTGACTACTTGGCCCAACACTCACTTGTGTTGTGGGTGGAGCTCTTATGGAACTCACACCACTTGCCCATGTCCTTTTTCAGCTTCACGTTGCTGTTCTTTTCTTGCAGCTTTTGCAGGTTATCTTGGGTTGCCCCACCTTGGCTTTGTCCCTTGTTTTGCAGTTTGGGGGCACCTTTCCCTTGCTTTGAATTTGTAGATCCAAAGTCTCGCTTCTTCTGTTTAAACTTTTTCTCGACCTTGATGGCATATCAGTATGTCGTGCTGAGCGAGGGGATGTTTAATAATTATATTTCTTCCTGGATGTACTTGTGTAGGCAACCGTGGTATTCGAGTACCAAATGTTGCTCTGAATCCCTGACACCCAAATTTTTGCAAAGGGTATGTAAAATATTGGTAAACTCTGGCACAGTCTTGGTCCCTCCCCTACTACAGTGTGGTCCACTTTATGTATTGATCCTCATAGCTTCTGACAGGGTAGTACTGCTCCTTGATGGCATCCCAGAATGAATCCTAAGTGGGTGCGGATGAAAATAGTGAGCCTGTACTTTCATCCTTATGCTCGCAGTAGGTTTACCACCAGTCCTTCACATGGGGGGTTGCTTTGAGAAGAGCGAAAATAATATTTTCCCAACTCAAAAAATCATGAACAGAAAAATAACCCTCTAGTAGATTTAACCATTTATCAATGGCATCTGCATCTATCTGACCCTCGAATATGGGGATTTAAAAATTATCTTGTACCTTAAACAGTGTCGCATTTCCAGAATAGTTGTTGGAAGCCGATGCGTCGCCCCTGGGTAGTCACTGAGGGATCTGGGCAAAGTTGTCCATCATCGCGTTCCTTTGTCGCTTGACGGCTTCTTTAAGCAAAATTTTGATAGGATCTCCTACCCCCTCATC
>APFE031714952.1:23566-46165 GCA_000404065.3 Pinus taeda | reverse complement strand
AAATGACAAAATTTGACCTTGACACTTCAAAATAACTTTGTAAGAGCATATTTGATCACTGGAGGAAGGTTGTAAAGACTGACACTAACAGTTCCAATTCATCAAAAGATGGATCATCGAAGACCGATGGCTTAGAAAGAGCAACAATGGAAGATTCAGAATCATGATCAGATGAATGAATGAAAAGATCACGACGACCACGATCAGAAAATTCAAGATCATGAATAGGGGAATCCTCATTATTTGATGAATCATAAAGAGGGGATGATGGAAAACGAGAAATTTCACCCTTTATGTTCTGAGAAAGGTAAGATGATAGATTACGAGGACCAGGAAGAAAAACATTTTTCCTCTTCGCATTCAAATGAAGAGTTGGAATTCCACGTGTTCTACAAATGATCGAAAGTAAAAACATTCAAAATGAATTTTCACAATATTGAAGAGAAATAATAGAATCATGGAATATTTTAGGATAAAGCTGGAGAGGTGCAAACAAAAGGAGGTCATCCTTCAACACATATTCTTGTTCAGATTCCCACACACACTCGTCAAAATGATATCACAGTTTGGTTGGTTAACACCAACTCCATCCATAACTTGATCCTCATGAACATCACAAGAGAAATTTAAAACCAGTGAACACAACACATCCAAATCTAGAGGAGCAAAGGGACCAAAGGATGGAGAACAAGGATCTAATACTTCATCACAACCATCAAATTTGAATTCCAACACTGCGCTAAAATTATGAGTAAGTGGAGTAGGAGGATATTGTGGTAGATCAATAGGTGAATTCTCAACTTCTCCCACCTTGATCTCTAGAGCTAAAATTGTTTGATGATAAGGGGACGGAGGGTCATTTGGAACAACAACCTTGTTCGTCTCATATTTAGAAGCTCTAACACTGAGGTATGTTGGGAGAGCTTTAAAATATTCTAGCTTGTGTGGATTTTAATAAATGTGAACAAGACATTGAAATATTCTTGTTAAGAACTCCCAATCAACTTCATTTTCAGAAAATTCAAAGAAGTAATGAATAAAATGATCGTGAAAATCCTGAACAAATTCATCAGGTGTTTTTTCATAATTTTAAAATTTTCTTATTAAGGGCTTTACGATCATAGAGATCGAAAGCACGAAATAATTCAACAACAAACTGTTTGAAAGAGTGTATGGAGGCTTCATAAAATGTGTAACAACATTGCTTCACGTACCCTTCAAATGTGACAGCAAACAGCCTACAGGAAACATCCTGAGAGTGGATGTCATTCCTGTCACAGAAACCAAGAAAAGTAACTATGTGCTTGATTAAGGTTGTTTCACCCTCACCATTGAACTTGAAATTGGAAAGTCATTTAAAATGCTCACTAACACTTTCAGTTTTGTAGAGTTAGAAAAAATGTCGAAGTTATGATTTGGTGAGAATTCATCAAATATATGCAAAAATACAAAACATACTTCAAGGGTTCAGTTTTTCATCTAGCCTTCCTTCTAGCACCTGAAATTTTGACAGTGCTAGACCATCCAACATTCAGAGTATCTCCCAGATATGAAGTCCCAAATAGAGCTCACATAGTTTGGAGTAGGAGTCCTAGTAGTGGGTGGTAATGTAATGCCTTGACCATGGAAATGCGCAGAGAAAAGTATGATAACGTTGTGTGAGAGAAAGTGTGTGACCTTGCAAAGAGTCAAGTGAAATGAAAGAAGGTTCCAACACACAAATGGAAAAGGAAGTGTGCCCCTTGGAAGACTATAATATTATGTGGCTTGAAAGGAACACACGAGCGAAATGACAACACAAGCTAATATGTGAAATAGTAGAAAATCTAAAGTGATGAGTTAATACAACAACACGCATTTAACAAGATTCATACAAATGCAAACGAAATAGTTCATGAGAATATGTGTAATTTAAATAACATACATTGCCAATACAATAAGAATAGTCCTACTATATTAACAACATATGTGTGAAATTGTGATGGCTCTAATTTTATTATTGTAAGTTAAAGTTCCATCCATACATATACCATTGATGACCACTAACGCCAATAGTCGAAAATCACAGTCAAGAAAACTTGCTCATCCAAAGAAGTATACTCGCTCTACGCTTTGGAGAAGCCAAGGCTCTTTACAATACTCCCAATCTCTTTCTAATCATAATCCTAGCCAAAATCTTGGTTCCCAAAAGCCCCTTACATGAGTTATGAAGTTCTATTTATAACAAGAGGGGGTGACTCTTCAACTTCCCTTTCTAACCTTTGGACTACCCTCATGACTCTTCAACTTCTTTATAAAATAACACATTACATGACATGATGACTTTTCGTATTCCAATATTGATACTTGGAATTTCACTTACAACATAATTATAAATGATATTACATTTTCCACTTGTACCCATATAAGAAAAATAGGGTAGATAAAGCTTACGAAGGCACAACAGTATGATGCTAGAGTTTGGTAGAAGTCTAGATTAGCAACCTCCACTTGTTGCTCCTCAGTCACATATTGGTGCCAAGCTTTGTACTACATGATGTTGTCCCCAAACTATTTAACAATGTCTTTATGGAAGCAAACTCTAGCATCCATGGCATTTGGGTACACCGTCTTGGAACCTATGTCCAACTCATTCTAAAGCATGAGTAGCATTGTTTTCACTTTGACAAGACCACCAATGAAATTATGCATGTTCTATGTGTTCAGCTCCAAGTTTTCGCTGGTGGTATTCTGTCTTAGCTACTCCAAGTACTCTTTGACCTTCTGCCAAACTTTGTTTTTGGGTTTATCTTTGGTAAGGTAACTGATTGATGGGATCTAGTGTTTTCTCACCAAGAAATGAAAACTACTATACAATCGCACATATGAGGCCCATATGTTGCCAATGAATGAGGCAAGTTGATTTTTTTCTGAATCAACATTCAAGCCATCGCTTTCTCCAGCTCTACCTATGGCTTCATTTTCTTCACTAGTCAAGAAAGGCCCCTTTGTACCACATTGTCAATCTTGTACATAGGCGATGGAAGCCTATATGTTTTTGAGAGTTCTAACAAACTTTTTTATTTTTTGTTGTAAGCCATGCAAACCGATAACTAGTTTATGTACAGTGATGAAACTATCATAGATCTTTCACATAGTTTCTCCAAGGGTTGACACTTCAGCAAGTATCACTTCTCTTATCTCTCCCATTGTGGAAACTGAATTCTGAATTGTTGCTCGAAGTCGTTCTGCCTCTTTCCTAGAAGCCTACAAGTTTTGTGGCAGTTTCTCATTCTCCACCGTCAAATACTAAACATTTGATCTTGTTGCTCCTACATAGGCCATGTTGGTTTTAACAATGGAATTTGGATGCTTATTTGTATCTGAAACTATCATCCTCTCTTTAATGAATTAAGGTGATGTGTGATCATCTGGAAAGTGCTTCCTTCGTGCTTGTACAATCCTCTTTTCAAACTCATCGAATAACAGATTATACACATCCATGACCAGATCATCATCAAGGATAACAACATCTCCTTTCTCTCTTAGGGCTAGCTCTATTGCTGGAGATGGTGGAGACTGGGGGATTGTTATGCAAAATTTTGCATCTACGGATAAATACTAATTCCCTAGGTAGGCAGTTATACCTATAACAACACATTTAAAGTGCTTATCCATTTTCTATAGATGATAGATAAGACAAGGGAAACATAGGACATACTTGGTCTTTCACTTTCCTTTTGTCTCCTTTGTATGGATCCCCTCTCTCCTCTTCGAACTTAACTCACTCAAAAAGTACCTACAAGCATATATTGAAGACAAAGAACTAATCAAAGCAAGAGATCTATCGACTATAAGTAAATGTAATCAGATACATTCACACATATAAACATCATATATCAAGATAATCATATGGAAAAATGTGTAAACAACTTTATTAAGTAGAAGGAAGAATTACAACCATGAAGTCTGATCCATTGTCAATCTTTCAGCTTGGGTTCCAACCAACAACACGTCAATAGGACAACACTCTAGTAACATAACAATACTTTATTATAATCTCAATCCTCGCACCAATAGTATCTCATTACAAATTCTCAAAGTCTAGCCCTTGATCACTTAGATGAGTGCTCCATTTATAGGCAAATGGATGAGGTTTGGTCATAAATGAGGGTATTGAATGGCCTTCAAAACTTAGAGTTAGTTTCCATGAAGGAAGGGATGAGAGGATATGAGGTTACTTAACTCATTCCTTATCCATTTTCAAGCCCATGGGATATGATAAGTGTGGGAATCTTCTAGATGGCTCCAGAAGATAAGAATATTCCTAGAACCCTATGTGAATTTCCCTCAATATCACCTAGCACAGATCAAAGTGGGCCTTAGTGCTCTGGAAAGCACCTTGACATGGGTCTACCTGCACTGAAGTGCACTTACCCTTGTCCAAGGCTGCACTGGTCCCTCAAGGATGCATTTCTGGAGGGATTTAGGCCAAGCAACTCTCAAGGAAGGAGGCATTCAAAGTGTTGACTTGTCTAGGGCATGTAGCAACTGAATTAAGGTTTGATGTGCCCCAATGGCACTAATCTGAATTATGGGAGTGATGTGCCCAAATGGATCTGTAACATTTTTCCCCTAAAGCATGAAGTCGAAAATAATGATGTCGAGTGATATGCTTTACGATGTGATGAGGAGGTTTCAAAGTGGATGGTGACCTGCATCGATTACAATACATAATATGATGATATTTTTATTTTTTCTCATGAATTTTTGAGGGAAGGCATACCCATGCTCAGCATATAAACTTTCATTACAAATACATAGACAATCGTCTACAGATATAGACCCATGATATGATGACCATCAATGTAAATCCATTGTACAAATGATTTGGTACATTTCCTATAATCGCAACCCAAATGGATGAAACTAGATCTCGGGCCTTCTATCTCATTCAATCGTTCACTCAAGTATGATTCTAACCATGTGAATATGTGATCTAAAGTTGAACATGGGAAGACACCGTCTGATTACCAGCCAATGATGTAAGTCGTTAACAGACGCGAGGGAAATCACCAATAATGATAATGATACTGAAGGTACTGTAGTACATTCTGCATGGTGTGAATGGATGTTTTGATGTCAAACACCATACAGAGTCTTTCGGTCGAAGGCCAGTGAAGTCAACCTATCGCCAGAAGTGAGAAACTTGTCATTTATGTATGCAAGTCTCAAGGTACTGAAAGGGTGTTTCTAAGTAAACTTCTTGGATAATGTGTTGATGTTGACAAGAAGCGACTCATCTTAGGAGGGCCTTGATGTATCCTGCATCAATGACATGAAACGAGTGTAATGATTTTTAGAGACAGAATGTGACTGATGAAACAAGGTTCAGGAATGGCGATCATGAAAATGAAGGATTATGAGTATTGAAAAGGATGAATTTCAAATTGACTGACTTCTCTTGAACATTTCGGCGACACTGAATGGATTGGTAGCATTGACCCAAAATAAAAGTAATGGATGGTATGATAGACCAAGGTATGATGACCATCAAGTAGATAACCCAACCCAAATAGTCACAATGATGAAGTGAAAGTGTCATGTTCAAAAGCGACCTGCTACCATAAAGTGGTTTACCCCTTTTCGCATTTTCCCTAGTCATTGCTGACCAGTACCTATTTATTTTTATCAAGATTAAGGAGGATAACATATGCTTGTTGAATAATTCCACCCTTCGGGTGAATCCATCACTATGTGATGTTTTAACGAGTCTAGTGAAGGTGAAACTTAGTCTTGTCATGATGGAAAGGTTTGTCGCTATTTGATGTTTTAATGAGTTTAACGATAATGACAACTCAGTCCTTTTCATGTTTAGAAAGTTTGAAAAGGGAAAAAAAGAAAACTCCACAAGTTCTTTTTCATAAATTTGTCTCTCAAGTCCGAAAAAACGTAAAATAATACAAGAGAGAACCTATTGACCATGTTTGATCAATGTATTCATTTTTCGTAAGTAACCTATGTCAGTCTGGAAAAGGTTTAAACTTATACTGAGTAGATTTCATTTCCAATCCATTTACAAGCTGAAAAGGACAAGCGCTTGACAATCTTTATATATTTAGAGAGTCTAAAAAGAGCTTAAAGAAGACTCCACTTTGAGGAATGAGTGGTGTGTATGATAGCAACTGGTTCTGGTGATGTTGGAACTTCTCAAAACATATTGATTTATGTGAAGAGGGAAAGCATATGATTGGCCAAGCAGATAGTGATGATGGAAGGAGAAAAGCCAAGGCTCATCTGACAGAAAAGGCTGATAGAATGGCAATCATGAGGGTTAAAATGGAGATGGGTTTATTTTTACATAATATTGAACCATAGGGAGATATGCTTGGATTCAATTTCATGTTTACACAAGCTTGAAATGGAAAACTATGCTTGGATTTAGTTTCATTTTTACACAATCTTGAAACAAAAAACTATGCTTAAGATTGGTTTACATGCCCCTAGCATGATGACTCGATTCTAGGTGCATGCCCCCAAGCTTAATTTCATTCACCTAGGTAGACTACTCATGGCTATCAAGTGGATGGAATGAAAGGTTCATTTACAAGATCAAGTGAAAGACTTGACTGGGATTTTATGAGATCTAATTAAAGACTCAAATTGGAACTTTACTCTAGGGGACCTTGTTTCATTTCTTAATGAGCTTGACACAAGACAAGGAACTCTACTCAGATTCCTTATTTCATTTTTTAATGAACTTGACACAAGACAAGGAACTATGCTCTGAGACCTGTCTCATTTTTTTTTCAATGAGGTTGACACAGTAAAAGAACCATCCTCATATTCCTTGTTTCGTTTTTTAATGAGCTTGACACAAGAAAAGGAACTATGCTCATACCCTTATTCACAACGCATGAGAGGTCATGAATTTCAAGAGGTTCTCATCAAATGGGAGAACAATGCTCTGGAAGGGATCCATAACAAGGAATCTGAGATCTGGTTCCAATGCCCCCAGTATATAATATACAACATCATGGAATTGATTTCGGCGTGGAACAGGTTGCCACATAATTGACCGGTGGCAGGGAAGATACCATTGGTATAAAAGGACCATTTAGAGAAGATGGTTGACTCGAAGCCATATTTGGATCAGGAAATGAAAGTTGGTCAATGGTGATAATTCTACCTTCATGCAGGAAACACATCACTCGAAAGAGTGTTGAAACAATAGTTCCCATGTCATAAACATAGTCACACCCATGAAGTGAATTGTATTCTAAAGGGCCTGGGACTACCATCACATTGAGATAAAAAAATTTTCCTCCCAAAGTAATAGGAAACTAAGGAAGGATCCATAATGGTTGATTGGTTCCTCTGTTAAAATCCAACGAAATTCTTGGTAATAGGCATAAGTGGCAGCGAATCGAGCACCTGCCAAGCAGTGGAGGAAAGGATACTCACATATGCACCTTCATCTATAATAGTGCCATATACAATCATATTACAAACCTGTACTATGATCTGGAAAGGCACATAAGAAGGAAGACGACATCCTACCAGTCGATTCCAATCAAAGGAAATGACCAAACTACTTGGAGGGGGTACCGTAAAAATAGGATAATTACCCCTTTGAGTTACGAGAATGGGAGGATTTTCCTCCTGCCTTGATGGAACAAGAAGGCTGCCTCCAAGCTCATTGGAACCTGAAGAAATGAAAATAACTTGAGTGGTATCATACTCACTCTCTACGAGAAAGGTACAATTAACTGAAGGTGAAATCAGGTCATCTGTTTCCTCGACCTGTGATTGGTCAGGTATAGACTCATGGGATTCACATTCAGAGAGAGTGGGTTTGACCGACGGTTGATTTGGGTTAGTCACTCTATCAACTAGTGAAGGATTAATATAACCAATTGGAAGTCATTGCAAAGAAGCAGGATGGTTATCCAACACTTTTTTGGCTTCTTCCAGATAGGGACTGTTAGAGCCTAGAATGACCTCAAGCTGAAGGGAGGCAATCCTAGGATAACCACAAACCAAGCTTAACCTGGTAGCTAGCCCTAACAGCTCAGGAGAGGGCTCTCTTGTTTTCAATCTCAGTCTATATGACTGGATCAAATATGAATTTTAGGCTAGGTATAGTAGCTCTAGGGTGTTTGATTGATTTTGATGGTTTTGTTGCTGGATCAAATGGAGCAGGCAGTTTTGGGTATGGAAATCAAGTTAGGAATGCAAGGTGTTCTATGGGGCGAGGTAGGTAGGTGTTTTAGCACTTTACATTGAGTAATATGGTAGGTCTACGACTGGTGAGGAGCTAAGGAGGGCATGTGATCAGGGGCTCATGTCCCAAGTGTCGAAAAGTGCTCAAAATTGAAAGTGCTCAAAATTGGCTCGAACCTAAATGAACGGATAGAGCTCTTCCTTCCGATTCCGGCGCCGCAAACGGTTCGAAAAATGGTCGCCGTATGTGAAAGTTATGGCAAAAACAAAATTGCCCAATGACCTTTAATTTTTGAATTTTCAAAAAAAATTTAAAAACGAATATTCCGTAGAATATTCTGGAGAATATTCTTTAGAATATTCTGGAGAATATTCTTTAGAATATTCCAAGGAATATTCTTTCTAGAAGCCAATGAAAAGATGCCACGTGGCAAGCCCGAAGGCCACCACACCACCACATGGCCAAGGGTGACATCAGCAAAGTTGGGCGCATGTTAAAATCTTTGTTGGCAGCGGAGAGGCTTGAACACACGACCTCTATAATATAGCTAAAAGTTCTACCAACGGACTTCAGCCATGCGTTTGAACTATAGGTGGAAATTTATTGTTTTAAAGATTAAATTTCCATAGGCGGGAAATTTGTGGGGCCAGCGCTCCCATCCATATGAGCACGCGCCCAGAACCAAGGCCCAACATATAACCAGGCACGGAATCCGATGCTAACCGCCAAGCAACTGCAACGTGGTCACATGCATAAATTGAGCCAGTGGTTAAGGCGGAGATGGCAGAACTTTTGGCGGTGGTGCCAAATTTGGCGGGCGTCCAGATTTGGAGGAGCTCCACTAAAGTTAGCTGGAGTCCTTTTAGGGGAAACTGGCAGTTTCCATTAAATGGCCATAACTTTGGCTAGGAAAGTCGGTTTTGGACGAATGTTTTTTTGATTTTGAGTATTTTGGACGTGATGAAGCCATTGGCAGAGGGCTTTTGGCCATCAGAGGTCATTTGCATAGGTTTTGGAGCCGTGGAAGTTCTAGGAGCCACTAGGGCCCTGTATTGTGAGGATTGTTTCAGGTTGCAGGTATCCATTGGAGGTGAACCAGCAGTCAATCCTGAAGGATTCATGTGTTATGAATCTCATTTTACAGTCTATTTCACCTGTAGAGACTTCTATTCAGCTGTAATTCCATTTTGAGCCTTTAATCAAAACGAGGACTGACCCATTTGGGGGCCTTGGACCCAGCAGACGTAGCCCAGGAGGGGTGAACTGCTTCATCAACTTCTTTTACATCTGTGGTTGATTTATTTTGCAAAACAAATTCCTTTTGATGTGTTAAACAGTCAAAGGAAATATTTATGCTATGCTTGAATGGATCATTAATAGCTGAAAACTTCATTTGTTTCGTTAGATTTTAGGCTTCTGTGGAAATTTTTTGCAGTGGTATGATCCGGATTGTCCACAGTCTTCTGTTCATTGAGTCGACGTTTCAAACCCCAAAGGGGGTCCATCATCAAGACAAATCAGATAGATAGAAAAAGAATGAGAGATAATTGTTTCTTTACTGCAAGACATGGGAATGTTTTAAACATGTTTAATACTGAATTGAATACCTTGCAAACCTTTTTCAAGTAGTTTCAAATTCAGATCAAGTTGGTATCAGAGCTATGTTGTTGTTTCTTTGTATCAAAAGCAGTCCAATAAGCTATAGACAGAGCCTGAAACAAGCCAGGAAGCCTTCGAAATGCTCTTGTTATACAATTGCAAAGTAGATAAATGCTCTTTCAGTCAATCTCTGGCGTAGTTGTCTTTTGATTGTTTTTGTGCAAAGATCTTCTAACTGTCTTGCAAGTGTTGATGCTTACCAGGTTGCTTGAATAAGAAGGGGTTTTTGTTTGACAATTGGAAAAGCTTGTCATTTGATTGAAAGCTTTGAGAACTCTTATTTGGAAGTTTCTTTTGTTTAATTGACCATTTACATAATGTCAATTTCTTCCACAAGTGAAGGTTCCTCCTTCACAAAATTCTTCAATGATGACATGAAGAATGAGTTCCTGAAGGTGAAGGACTTGGTGCAGATTCTCATTGAGGATCAAAGAGAAAGTGTTAAGCTTCATGCACAATTGATGGCGATGAAGGATGAGAAGGAAATAATTCTCCAAATACTGCTTGACATGGAGAAACAACTCCTTCAAGCTCAAGAAGCTTTGTCCAAGAAAATGCATGAGGATGAGGTAAATCATTCAAACTTGTCTTCAATTCCCTCAACTGAAAAGTGTGTTGGTTCTTTTGAAAAACATACAAGAGGTATGGGGTCCAAATTAATGTTTAAGATGGGCTATCAAGAAGGCAAAGGTTTGGGCAAGCATGCACAAGGCATGGTTGAACCTATTTCAGTTGTGGAGCGACCCAAGAATGTTGGTCTTGGATATGAACAATTTAATGGTGAAGAATTCAAATCTTTGAATGCATGTGATGCAAATTTTAAAATAACCTTTATCCCAAGTTCTCAAATGAAAATATACCAAAATTGCTTTAAGAATGATTGCCATTGTTTTAAGCCATCATTGCAACAAGTAGAAGGTAAACATGTCGCTTATGGCGAGCATGCAAATGTAAACAATTTTCAAGACAAGCACAGTGATGAAAGTCTGAAAAGGAAAGTTGTCTCCTCTACTAGTTCATCGTTTCTCAAAGACAAAAAGGATGGACATTCTATGCAGCAAAACAGGACGTTTTGTTGCACATTTTGTGGTGGATTTAACCATGTTGCTTCAAGATGCTGGTTGAAAAATAAAGCACACATGAAGCAGATGAGGCAAAGAAAACCTTCTCAGAAAGTGTTTGAAAGTTGCAAATTTTGTCAAAAGAAGGGACATCATGTTTCTCATTGTTGGACCTTGCATCCAACAAGTCATCCAAAGCACATGCAACTTGAGGACAAAAACTTTGGTGCAAGTGGATCTATGGATTCCATTATCGATGTGGAAGATTCACATGATGAACTACTGCTGCAACAAAAATCGCCATTGAAGTGGCTTGGTAAGAAGTGGATGAACTTCTTGATAAGGTAAGACATACTCCTTTTGAACATACAAACTTTGGATGTATGCATGTTTTTTTATGTTGTTGCAAAAATTTCGCCATGAAGGTAAAAGATGAGTATGAGACTCACTCTATCGCAGCAAAAGTTATATTCGTTTCAGTTTTGAAAGTACATGTACATGTGATTAAGGATATTGTACTTTTGATTGTACTTAAGAGAAAGTTGAAAGTTGAATTGCATGCATGAGCATAGGGATCATGATGATTTCCTTGTATTTTAAAACATGTATGTGTGATTAACTTGAAGGGTTGATTACTTTGTTTTTAATCATGCATGTTAGGAAAGTACTTGATGTTGAAGAAGAATCAATTAATTCTTAAAATATCAAAGTGTGAATTTGGAAAGACTTCTCTAGTTCATTTGGGACACATAGTAGGAGGAGATGTTTTGAGGATTGATCTTGCTAAGATTGAGGCTATCGTGAAGTGGCCTACTCCCAAATCCATAACAGAGGTAAGAAGTTTTTTGGGTGCAGCTCAATATTGGAGGAAGTTCATCTCTAACATCTCTTCTATAGCAGCTCCTATGTATGCAGTGACAAGTATGAAGCATGCTTTCCAATGGGGAGGCAAGCAGCAGAAAGCTTTTGAATCTTTGAAAGAGAAGCTCATTCTTCTCTTATTGCTAGCCATTTTGGGGTAAGCAAAACAGTTGCACATCTACAGAGGTATTACTATTGGCCTCGCATGGTAGATTCTGTTTCAAGGTTCATAAAAGGTTGTTCATTATGTGCTACCAGCAAGCCTAGTAATAGGAAGCTTGGCTTGTATAATCCTTTGCTGGTACCTTCTAGACCATGGGAGAGCATCTCTATGGATTTTGTAGGAGGTTTGCCAAAATCTAGAAAGCAGCATGATTATTTATATGTAGTAGTTGGTCGTTTCAGCAAAATGTGTATACTTATGCCTTGTAAGAAAACTATAACTGCTGAACAAACTGCTGAATTATTTTTTCATCATGTATGGATTCACTTTGGTTTGCCTACTTCCATTATTAGTGATAGGGATTCCAGATTTGTGGGGAATTTATGGTCCAACCTATGGGAGATGATGGACACAAAATTGAAGAAAAGTACTGCTTTCCATCCGCAAACAGATGGACAAACCGAAGTTGTGAACATAACCATTGTGCACCTCTTGAGAGGATATTGCAGCAAGCATCCCAAGCTTTGGGATGAACATTTGCACTACATACAACATGCTTACAACCATGCCAATCACTCTTCCACAAACACCTCACCGTTTGAAGCTTGTTTTGGTTACTTGCCAAAATCGCCTCTTGATTTCATTCTTGAGAAAGATGTCGCCATTGAGGGACATAGTGATGTTGATAAAGCTCGTTCATTCATTGAAAGAATTCAGCAAATACATCAGAAAATTCAAGAACAACTTGAGAAGAGTCAAGGCAAGTACAAGGAAAGACACGACAAGCATAGAGTCGATCACAAGTTTCAAGAAGAGGATGAGGCATGGTTGTACACTAGTAAGGAAAGGTTGCAAGGAGAAGGTAAAAAGCTGAAGCCTATTCGTTATGGTCCATTCAAAATCCTCAAGAAGGTTGGAAATAATGCTTTTCAATTAGATTTTCCTTCCTACATGCAAATGTATTCTGTTGTTAATGTGGAGAACTTACGTTTGTATGAACCTCCTTTGATCGCTGATCATGAAAGCGTTGTTCAGCTGCCATCTATAGAATATTTCTTGCTAGAATTCTTAGATGAGCTGAAAGAAGATACAATCCTTAACAGAAGGACACGCACTTCAAGGAGGGGCAATGTAGATTATGTTCAAGTTGGTTTTAAAGGCAGCAAACCAAACAAGGCAAAGTGGATGGAGGTGGACAGAGTGAGGGCGTTGTACCCTCACCTCTTTAACAGGTAGTTGAAGGCTTTTGGGGTCCAAAAGCTTCCCAATGGGGAGGCGTGATCAGGGGCTCATGTCCCAAGTGTTGTAAAATGCTCAAAATTGGCTTGAACCTAAATGACCGAATAGATGACGTCCTCCCTATTCCAGCGCCACAAACGGTTCAAAAAACGGTCGCCGTATGTGAAAGTTACGTCAAAACCAAAATCGCCCAATAACCCTTAATTTTTGAATTTTCAAAAAAAATTAAAAAAAAAAAGAATATTCCACAGAATATTCCTTGGAATATTCCTTTGGAGTGGACCATTTAGAAGCTGCCACATGGCAATCCCGGAGGCCGCCACATGGCCCAGGATGACGTCAGCACATGTATTTGGGCGCATTACAAAATGTGGGTGGCGGTGAGGTTCAATCCCACGACCTCCCGTCCATAAACCCAATGCCTTACCATTATGTTACGAGGGTGGAACTTGTTTGAATGGAGGACCAGTCAATATTTAAAGTTTAAAACTTGCTACGGGCGGGAAAATAAGGGGGCCAGCCCCCATGCCATATGACCGTGCCCAGGAACCAAGGGCCAGAGCACTAACCACCGGCCGCGAAATCCGAGATAAACCATCAAACGGTCACATGCGAAAGTTTAGCCAGCAGTTAAGGCGAAGTTGGCGGGACTGTTGGTGGTGGCGCCAAATTTGGTGGACGCCTAGATTTGGCGTAGCTAACTGGCCTCCACTAAAGTTAGCTAGAGTTCTTTTAGGGGAAACTGGCAGTTATCATTAAATGGCCATAACTTTGGCTAGGAAAGGCGGTTTTGGATGATTTTTTTTTTTTTTTTTTGGGTATTTTGGACATGCAGAAGCCATTGGCATAGTTCTTTCAGCCATCAGAGGTGATTTGCACAGGTTTTGCAGCTGTGGAAGTTCTAGGAGCCACTAGGGCCCAGTATTGTGAGAACTGTTTCAGGTTGCAGGTATCCATTGGAGGTGAACCAGTAGTTAATCCTGAAGGATTCATGTGTTCTGAATCCAATTTTACAGTCTATTTCACCTGTAGAGACTTCTATTCAGTTGTAAATTCATTTTGAGCATTTAATTAAAATGAGGACTGACCCATTTGGGATCCTTGGACCCAGCAGACGTAGCCCAGGAGGGGTGAACTACTTCATCAACTTCCTTTGCATCTGTGGTTGATTTATTTTGCAGAACAAATTCATTTTAATGTGTTAAATAGTAAAAGGAAATAATTCTGCTATGCTTGAATGGATCATGAACAACTGAAAATTTCATTTGTTTCTTTACTGCAAGACATGGGAATCTTTTAAACATGTTTACTACTGAATTGAATACCTTGCAAACCTTTTTCAAGTAGTTTCAAATTCAGATCATATGGAAAGCAAGCGTAGAGACAATGAAGCAATTGATATTGAAACCCTCGCCTCGTTAGGAACTTGACTACGGAAGTGTCCAAGCTCAAACAATGGAAAACAGACACATCTACAAGCATCCATCTACCCAGGGGTAGGCAGGAAAGCATCCCATCAGGCAACAACCAGTTTGCTCCAAAAACTACATAGAAATCTGTGTTCCAGATCGAAAAGTGCACAAATCCGAAGTTCTACTCATTCCATGAAGAACACCACCCCGAGAACTCTTGTTCGAATTGGAAGCAAGTTGCAAACTCTATGTGTAGTCATACACTCAATGCCGAAAATAATATGCAAGAGCAGCTGGAATGCATATCAGTTCTTGCAAGCAATGCTGAAGATGAACACCGAGAGGCAGCCCCAAAACCAAAATTATCATTAGAATATTAGGAATAAAGGGGATCCCCTTACACTTGGGGAAGCATAAGAAAAATGAGATTGTTGATGAGGAATATTGATCCACTAGCTACCCCAAAGCAGAAAACACAAAACAAGTCTGGAAAGACAGTGGTGGACAAGAATACATCCATGAGCATCAAGCTACATAACACTCTGCTGGACGACACGAACATCCATTCTACCCCAGACACCTCGGTGATTCTACCACCAGTGGACTACAACATTGTTGATGACGTGAAGAAAAATCAGGTGAACATCAATTTGTTCAAGCTAGCTAAGATCTAGAGTCAGCGAGACATCCTGCTGTGTGCATTGGGACAGAAAGCAACAGACAACACAGCCTCTACCAGTAAGGGAGCAAGAACATCTCATAGATCACTTTAACTACAATGTTCACAACTACTTGGTTGATTCTAGCACGACTGCTAGTGTCATGCCACTCTCCATTGCAAATAATATCAATGAACAATAGAGCGAAACATCCATGTGAATCATTCAACTTGATCAAACATCGGTACTAGCCATTGGTGAACTACGAGACATGGTTATCCGACTATCCCATGAAAGTCAAGTCCACTAATGCATCAACATAGTTGTTGTGGACATACTAGAAGCATACAGTTTACTACTCAACAAAGACTGGTCCAGCAAGCTGGACAGATATTTTGGTACATACTGGTCCCACATGTGGTTTCCATACAAGGGAAAATGCAACCAAATATGTGTATTATCTGATAGGTATATGAAGCATAATTTTACCCCCCTTAATGGTGAGAATGAACCATTAGCCTTCGTAGAACTCATGTGTGGAAACCGCCTCCTAGAAACAACATTGGGGTGTCTGCATGGCTAGCTCCAACCCCACTAGACACACAGTTGGTACTCCTTCCTTGCCCACCTAAGGGTAATGAAACATGTACAGTGCATTGTACCAATAGTAGCAATAGCAGTAGCAATAGTAGTAACAGTAGTACTCGCATGCCAAATGGTTCATGTACAGACAAGTTGTGGGCCATGGATTTTGAAAAATAAAAGACACATGACGGCTTAAGGACCGAGTATATATCAATCGCCCAAAATAACAAAAAATGCATGATTTCAAGCTGCTAGAAGTTCAAGTGCACAAACACCATTGCTGAGAACGAAGCACTCTTGTTGAGATTATAAAGGACCATCAACCTCAACATGGTCACAATCAAAGTGATACTACACCCCGCAAATAGTGTTGATGCTTTCAAGGATATCACAACTGATGACGGTAAGCACGATCAACCCATGAAAACTGTAGCTGAGGGCAAGAAAGGCAACCCCACTCCCAAGGGTGTGATTTCCCTCAACAAGCTCTATGATTTGCAGAACTTTTGTCAAGGGCCAAGAAATAGTAGAACCCATAGGTCCACCACTAGGAATGAACAGAGAAACCTGGGAACCAATCACGATCTGAAGATAGCCAGTCTCGATACAAACTACACACTGCAGCAATGGCAAGTCTTTGACCACTTGATCAAACAGTATCGGGATGTGTCCACATGGGCAGGTGATGAATTGAGTACACACTAGATGCGAGAAATCCAACACAGGATTCCAATTAAAGGAGGAGCCAAGCCATTGCAACAAAGGCTAGGTAAAACACATATGTCGTTTGAACTCCTTATACATAAAAAATTGACTAACATTTTCAATGATTGGATTACTTGCAAAGTTCATCATCATACATGGGTTTCTAATTTGAATTCCGCACGTAAGAAATCTAGGGAAATCCTCTTATGCATTGATTTCAGGAACTTGAACTGCTCTTGGAATAAAAAAACTACCCCGTGCCATAATCTAAGCCTATGTTTCACACAGTATATAAAGCAGTGGTGTCGTCTTCACTTAAAGGTATTTTGGAATACCACCAAGTTCCGGTAGCAGAACCTGGTAGACTTATAACGGTCCATGAGAAACTTGGCACACACACACGCCATTTGAAATCACTTGATGGGAGGGTAGCCAAGATCTCAAGCGTTACTTCCAGTAGGCCGGGCCACGCCCTATGCCATGTACATAGTCTACTTGCTGCTTGTTTTTTTCATCTTGTTTGCTTTGTTTACTATATTTTTCTCACTTTTTTTGTTATGCTTTCTATTTTTCTTTATGTTTGTTTTGTTTGCATAATATACTACTATTTTTGTTTCCGGAAATAAGTGTTACCCACTACTACATTCTGGCTTTTGAATAGAGTATGTGGCTGAAATATGAAGAGACTTGTGACACTTCAACACTTGGCCAATCTTGTGTCTGTCTTCTCTATGCTTGGTTATAAGCTTAAGCCAATGATGTCTTGACAAAAATTTGAACTGTCTGCCAGGGAAGTTTTGGTCCAACCATGAACCTGTGTTCACACTAGGAAGCCCCATGCCTGTACTCAACCTTCTTCTTTGTGTGTTAAAGCTAATCCAACTAGTAGAAACGAAGAAGCGGAAAATCAAAATGAGTAAACATATGTCAGAGGTCTTACATGCTTCTTTGAAGGAACAACCTCCTCTTCTCTCAATAAGTTAGGATCCCTCTTCCACCCCAAAAATAAATAAGTTTCTATGCACAATCCTCTCGAAAATATACAAAAGTGAAAGAAGAGAAAGGCTTCATGCGAAGAGAGATGAAGCATGCAACTCCACTGGGGTACTGACCAGGCTCACTGGCAATGGAGCAATGTGTGTGTTCCTGCGTGACTCCACTGAGGTACTATCTAGGCCTTCTGGTAGTAGAGAAACACCAGAGATGAAAACTTACTTTGAAAATCTTCAACTCATGACCTAAGGTACCCTTCCCAAATTCGAAACACTGTGATCAAGATGAACTTTTGATTGTGTTTGACTGATTTGGAAAAAGGTGAACCATGTATGTCCATGGGGTAAATGGGAAAGCCGAAGTAACCCCAACAGCGATTGAATACTTCCCAAAAGACCAAGGCCCTATGCTGTCAATGATCCAAAACAAAGAAGCTGGAATTATACCAGTGTGTCGCCAAGTGCTGTAGCGGCTACAACCACCCTCCAAAATTTTGGCCTGCACCCAATTTCACAGCCTCCGTTGACAGTTTTTCTTGATGACTGCACACACTCAGGTTCACTCCGTGAGCTCATGTGAGTCTTCGCATTTTCCTTTCTTATTTCACCAAGTCTTGCATGTTGATGTCAAAGTCATGCTTGCGACCATGTTCTGGTTATGCTCCAAGTCTTCGCTTCGTGTGTATTTATTATGTTTGCTATGAAAACATTTGTCGCACACACACACGAAGTCACATTCACTGTCGCACAAGCATCATCACAGTCGACCAAGGATCAATCACAAGTGTCATGCTTTCTTGGCATTATGGCATAGGTTTGATGTTATGGCTCTGGTGTTGTCCTTGATGGCAACTCAACTTGGTGACAGATCTCAGTTCAGGCACCCAGAAAGAAGAAAAAGACATATACGCATGTTCATCTAGATGAAGACACATATACACGCGGGTTATACGTTACAAAAGCACATATATGTTGGGGAACTTACTTTTGGTCCATGGTAGTTAGTCCTTGGGATTTGAACCTATTGTTTTGGACCATGGCGTCTCGTCAGATGTGTTGATCCCTAGTTTTGGGTTCATGGTATTGAAATGTTATGGTTTTGGACCGTGGTATTGTGGAAGGCCTAAGAATATAAAAGAGGAAGGAGATCTTGTGGCAAATGATAATTTGAATTATCATTGAATATCTGAAAAAGTTGTAGATCTGAATGTTGGTAATTGGGTTATGGTGCAAATCTGGATCTGAATAAAGGAGGAACCTTAGCACAAAGATGAAGGATAAGTTCTATTGATGGTTCATAATCTTTAAGCTTGAATGATAGTATCTTTATATGATTTTGGTCTGTTATATGGGGTTCTTTCTTGATCTATAACACTGATAATCTGGGTTAATTAGTGTTTTTGAATATCTGAAAGAACGAATTATTCTTTATAGATCTGTACGCAGGTTCAGTGAAGCGAAGGCGCGTATACACATTGGTTAAACGAATGAAAACAACGTATACGCAGGTTGTTCCAAACACAGAAGCGTATGTACGCATGTTGCAGGTTATTGAAATAGCGTATATACTTTAAGTTGTGATCTAGCTGCTTCTGTTTATTGCTGATGTGTTCTGGGTTCAGTGTTTGGTGTGTGGTTTCTGGTACTGTGTTTTGGGTACAGCTGTCAGAGAAGTATCTACTTGATTCAGATCTAATTGGTGGAAAGGAGATTGGTTGATTCTTGATGATTGATTGATTTTTATGGATCCAGTCTGAAAATTTATGAAACGTGGTCCCTGGAATAAAGAGAAGGTTGTAGCCTTCTGTAGGCCAGCACCTACGTACTAGTATCTTGGCTAGTGCAAGATCTAAAGGGGGTTGTAGCTCCCTTCTGGGAGAAGCTGGAGAGAATGAGAGAGGGTTGTAGCTCTCTGCAGGTTGCAGCCTGCGTATTGGTAAAGGACTGCACCAGTACATTGTAAAATAAGTTTCTAATTTAAAAAGAAGATAGAGACGAATTGCAGCAGGTGGTTTTCACCCACATTGGGTTTCCACCTTATATCTTGTGTTCTTGTGCGTGATTGTCTTTTTGTTCTGTTTTACTGTCTTTGGTTACTGGTTATTTGATTCTGCAACACAGATTAACAATCATCATCAGAAAGATAAAGTAAATTAAAAGTTTTCTTTGTATACGCGGTTTTCCTTCTACATAGTTGCGTATATACGCAGCTTTAACTAACTGAAGTAGCGTATATCATTTGTGTTGGAAAATGAATATTTGAATTGATAATATTGATTTAGCCCCCCTCTCAGTATTATTTCCAACAATTGGTATCAGAGCCAAGTTCTTCAGAAGAAGCTTGATCGCTTGAAAAACGATCTTTCATCATGAGCAACTACGAGAGGGAAGCATCAATCAGGCCACCGATTTTTGATGGGACAAACTTCGTATATTGGAAGGTAAGAGTTACTGCCTATCTTCAATCTCTTGGTACAAAAGTCTGGGATATCATAGATACAGGGTATACTTTTCCATCAGCAACTCCTACAGATCCAACTGAGAAGAAGAAATATGAAACAAATGCAAAGGCAGTCAATACTCTATTAGGATGCCTATCTCAATCAAAATTTGTCAAGGTAATGCAATTTAAATCGGAAAAAGTATGGGACAAGATTGTTCTGAGCTATGAAGGAGATGACCAGGTAAAACGAGCAAAACTTGAAACCCTCAGGATTCAGTATGAAAATCTCAGTATGTATAATGAGGAAAGTGTGGCTAATTATTTTCTTTGTGTAGATGAGATTGTTAATTGTATGAAAAATTTGGGTGAAGAAATAAAAGAGGCGGTTGTGGTTGAAAAGGTTCTAAGATCTTTGTCCTCTAGATTTGAATCTAAAGTTTCTGCTATAGAAGAAAAGGAGAATCTACAAAATCTTAAAATGTCACAGCTGCACGGAATTCTAACTGCTTATGAAATGAGGAAAGGAGGTCCATCAGATAGGAGAGTTGCTTCCTTCAAGGCTTCAGGCAAAGGAGAGTACTATGAGTCAGGACACGTGTCAAAAAAAGAAGAAGAATCAAATTTTGTCAGAAATCTTCAACGGGGTACTGGAAGATTCAGAGGTAATTTACCTTTCAAATGTTTTGCTTGTGGAAGAGTAGGTCACTATGCTGCCAAATGTCTTCACAAGGATAAGATTGACAAGGGGAAGGAGCCTGTTAGATGGAACAAGAAACAAAATGCAAATAATAAAAGCTATTACACTCATGAAGATAGTGATGGACTATCAAATACCGATGAAGATGAATGAGGTAATCACTATAAACTTTTAATGGCCTTTGAAGATGATGATTACATGGATACTATAGATGTGGATGGCTTTTATGAAGAGATTTCTAGACTCAAAACATGTTTAGAATAAAAGAATATGATCATTGATACTCTGCAATTTCAACTTGATGAAAAGGAAAAATCTCTTGAGAAGTTAGAATGTGAAATTGTTGGCCTTAGAAAAGAAATTGAGGAAACAAAGGCCCTTAATCTTAAATTTGTTAAAGGATATGAGACTCTGAATGAGATTATCAATGTGCAGCGTTCCCCTCTAATCAAGACAGGTCTGGGGTATGATGGAGAAGCATCTCAAGCTTCCACCTCTAAAATTTATCTTGATGCAGCAAGAAGGAGTGAGCAAAGGTCTAATAGAAATCATCAGGTAAATCAGGGACAGTCTTCCTCAAGAACAAACAAAGACTATCAAGAAAATCAGGGGCATGCTACCTTAAGGACAAACAGAAGCTACAACCATCCACAGGTAAAATCTTCCCAATTTTCTTCAAGAATGGATGTTAGTAGAAACTACAATCGGTTGGAGGATAGTCATAGGAATTTCTTCAATGGCCAATGTTTCTCTTGCCATAATTTTGGTCACAAAGCAGTTCAATGTGTTGCCTATAAAACAATCATGACTAGAGAAGCTCGAAAACAAAGAAGTATGCCTGCAATCACAAAGAGTACCTATAACAAATTTTCCGCCCTTGATAGTGAAATTGAATGCTCTATTTGTAATAATTTTGGTCATGAAGATTCTGAATGCAGGAGCAGGTTTTGGAAGACAACTCAGAAGGAACAAACCTCAAGTGCCAAAACTTGGAGAATGAAGGAACCACAACCAGAAAGATGTGGGATAGCTTTGTATGCAGAAGGATAGGAAAATCAATGGTACATTGACAACGGATGTTCAAAGCATATGACAGGTGATAAAGAAAAACTTGAATCATATACTGCTTTAGAAAAGGGAAAGAAGTTCTTTTTGGAAATGATACCCCTGCAGCCATAAAAGGAAAAGGCATTGCTCAGTTGAAAGAAAAGGTCAAAGCTGGAAATTTTTTGTATGTTGATGGCTTGAAGCATAATCTATTGAGTGTGAGTCAGATGTGCGATAATGGAACCGAGGTAATATTTCGATCAGATGGGTGTACAGTTCGTGATCTTGATACAGGAAGGACAGTAATCAAAGGTAGAAGAACTCCAAATAATCTATACATATTTGAAGAAGGAGAACAACAATGTTATTTGAGCAAGAATGATGAACACTGGTTATGGCATCAGAGGTTGGGGCATCTAAGCTTTTCACAAATAAGGAAAGCATGCAAATACCAGGTAGTTCGTGGTCTTCCAGACATCAAAATTCCAGAAAACACCATATGCAAATCATGTCAGTTTGCTAAGCAAACTAGAACTAACTTCCAAGAAAAGGAAGGATCAGCCAGCAGGCCTCTTGAGCTAGTCCATACAGATGTATGTGGTCCATTTAGGACAAGGTCATCTTGAGGAGAAGAATACCTTATATTATTCATTGATGACTTCTCCAGGATGGTTTGGTTAGGACTTATGAAGCATAAGGACGAAGCATTCGAGAAATTCCAATCCTTCAATACCCTGGTTGAAAATGAATCAGATTACAAAATTAAGTGCCTCAGATCCGACGGAGGTGGGGAGTTTACCTCAAATTAATTTTTCAATTTTTGTGAAGAACATGGAATAAGAAGGGAATTCTCTACAGCTAGGACTCCTCAGC
>APFE031714952.1:2712-22050 GCA_000404065.3 Pinus taeda | reverse complement strand
CACATACCAATCAAGTATCACTTTCTCCGGGAACAAGTGTTGGAACAAAAGGTCAAATTGGAGTATGTTCCTTCTAAGGAACAAGTTGCTGATATTCTCACCAAACCACTGCCCAGGGAAACTTTTGAATATCTCAGGCAGAAGCTGGGATTAGTTGATGCATCATCTTACTGTTAAACTTGTCTGTTTTAGAGAAAAAGGAGTGTACGCGAGTTTCCTGAGGAGGATCCGCGTACATACACCAGTTGGTGCAGAGAAAGTCGCGTATATGGAGGTTTGATGGATATCAGAAGGGACAGGCTCTGGTTGGAAGATTGTCTGATTGTCTAATATGGGTCTAAAAGAGACCATCTGGCACTAGTTCAGGGGGAGCAGACAAACTTCTAATGATGCATTATTGGCATTGTCTTAGAAGCTAGTGGTTCTTGTTCACAGCTATTGTTGGTGAAACAAGTGCAGAAGGAGAACAGAAGCGAATCATGATTACTGATCTAAATGGTGATTGACAGATGTTATTGCTTGGTGACTTTCATAAGTCTTACTCTACATATTTCATCTCTATGTCATGTATCTCTTTTATGGTATCAAGGTCATGTAACGGCCTATTTTGGTTTCCCCACTATGTCTGGGATGAAGATGTAATGTACTTAGTTGTCATATGTAATTTTCTGCTGTATCCCCACTTGGTTGGGTGAAGGATGTATGTATTGAGTCTTTTGGTGATAGGAAGGTCTTTTATGATGTATATGTCATGGTTCGTCTTGAAGAACATATTTTGCAGATCTTGCCTACAGTCAGGGGGAGCATGGTCAGCATAATAGGGCAAAGATTTCAACATGTACTCAGGGGGAGCACAAGCCTTTGCCCTTGATGACAAAGGGGGCGAATGAAAGAGGATCTTGGTGTTTCCATCAAGTCCAAAGGGGGAGATTGTTGTCATTATGGCATAGGTTTGATGCTATGGCTCTGGTGTTGTCCTTGATGGCAACTCAACTTGGTGACAGATCTCAGTTCAGGCACCCAGAAAGAAGAAAAAGACATATACGTAGGTTCATCTAGACGAAGACGCGTATACACGCGGGTTATACGTTACAAAAGCGCGTATACGTTGGGGAACTTACTTTTGGTCCATGGTAGTTAGTCCTTGGGATTTGAACCTATTGTTTTGGACCATGGCATCTCGTCAGATGTGTTGATCCCTAGTTTTGGGTTCATGGTATTGAAATGTTATGGTTTTGGACCGTGGTATTGTGGAAGGCCTAAGAATATAAAAGAGGAAGGAGATCTTATGGCAAATGAGAATCTGAATTATCAATGAATATCTGAAAAAGTTGTAGATCTGAATGTTGGTAATTGGGTTATGGTGCAGATCTAGATCTGAATAAAGGAGGAACCTTAGCACAAAGAAGAAGGATAAGTTCTATTGATGGGTCATAATCTTTAAGCTTGAATGATAGTATATTTATATGATTTTGGTCTGTTATATGGGGTGCTTGCTTGATTTATAACACTGATAATCTGGGTTAATTAGTGTTTTCGAATATCTGAAAGAGCGAATTATTCTTTATAGATCTGTCCACAGGTTCAGTGAAGCGAAGGCGTGTATACACGTTGGTTCAGTGAATGAAAACAATGTATACGCAGGTTGTTCCAAACACAGAAGCGTATGTACGCATGTTGCAGGTTATTGAAATAGCGTATATACTTTAAGTTGTGATCTAGCTGCTTTTGTTTATTGCTGCTGTGTTCTGGGTTCAGTGTTTGGTGTGTGGTTTCTGGTACTGTGTTTTGGGTACAGCTGTCAGAGAAGTATCTACTTGATTCAGATCTAATTGGTGGAAAGGAGATTGGTTGATTCTTGATGATTGATTGATGTTTATGAATCCAGTTTGAAAATTTATGAAACGTGGTCCCTGGAAGAAAGAGAAGGTTGATTAGCCTTCTGTAGGCCAGCACTACGTACTAGTATCTTGGCTAGTGCAAGAGCTAAAGGGGGTTGTAGCTCCCTTCCAGGAGAAGCTGGAGAACGAGAGAGGGTTGTAGCTCTCTGCATGTTGCAGCCTGCGTACTGGTAAAGGACTGCACCAGTACATTATAAAAGAAGTTTCTAATTTAAAGAGAAGATAGAGACGAATTTTAGCAGGTGGTTTTCACCCAGATTGGGTTTCCACCTTATATCTTGTGTTCTTGTGCGTGATTGTCTTTCTGTTATGTTTTACTGTCTTTGGTTACTGGTTATTTGATTCTACAACACATATTAACAATCATCATCAGAAAGATAAAGTAAATTAAAAGTTTGCTTTGTATACGCGGTTTTCCTTTTGCATAGTTGCGTATATATGCAGCTTTAACTAACTGAAGTAGCGTATATCATTTGTGTTGGAAAAGGAATATTTGACTTGATAATACTGATTCACCCCCCCTCTTAGTATTATTTCCAACACGCTTGTCACCTACACCATCATTCAATCATGTGGTACATATGTGTCTGGATGGTTTGAGTCATCTCGTTGTTGAGTCATGCAAGTGTGTGTTTGCAAGATCACATATGCATCTTTCACTCATTCACACACTTAGTCATTTTGCTAAAATTATGACGACTGGACTCCCCTCTGACAACTATACGTCACCCTGCCATCAACTCAAATGATTGTCACATAGAACAGAGCAGAAGCACCAAGAAATTCATTTCAAGCTACACTGCCCGCAAGAAAATCAATCAGTCTGCATGCTGATCAACCGAAGAGTTTGACTCAGCAAAAACCACAGGACTGACTCCCCTAAAAAATTGCGTAGAGGATGCAAGCATTGCACACTTTTCTAACTGAGAAAATTACACATATATGCCAGATAGACACCCAGTGCCCATCCCCGCCTCTCTCAGAAAAATTGTGCAATTTTTCCAACCAGCACTCCTGACAGTCGACCGACTGCTCATCTAGAAAAGTGAGCAGTTTTCATGAACATGACCTCTGCTACCCAATAGTCCACTCAGCTGAGAAATTTCATAGATATGATCAACAAGCCGACCTCCTAGTATCAGTGTAGTTTCTCTCGCCAGTAGCTCCCAGCAACAGACTGCCAGTTCCCTCCAAGAATTTTGCAGTTTCTGTTGCCAAGATCCTGGAAGCTAACTGACAGTTCCCCTCAAGAATTGTGCAATTTCTACTGCTAGTGACCTAGCAACCAGCTACCAGTTTCCTCCAAGAATTGTGTAGTTTTGGCTGCCAAGCTCCCGGCCTGGTCCTCTAAAAAATTGCACAATTTCCTTCTATCAAGCCTCCCTGGAACCTGTCCTATTCCTCCAAAAAATTGTGCAACTTTCGCTGCCAAACCTAGCTACCCACTCGTTCCAAAAATTGTGCAGATTTTTCCTGTCCAACCTTCCTGAAACCCAGATTATTCCCCTAAAAAACTATGCAGTTTTGTTCTCTAGCTGAACCAGACCTTACAAACAGTCACAATCGATCCAGATTGCCCATATTCATCACCCAGTGACTTTTGTGAAGTTTTCATCAGTAGTGCCCAAAGCCTCCATCCCGCCTCACAACCTTCTTACCTCTCCCAGTCACCTGCATTTGAAATATCATGTATCATGGTAAACTAGGAGATTTTTTGGATTTGATGTCATCTCGTCATGACTGACTGCAAGAATAGGTACATAAACAAACATGGCGTGACGACGAATGGGATGAACAAAGGGGAGCACATACAAAAGGACAAGTTGACCAATGGACGAAGAAACGATGCATGCAAAGGGATGTGCTCGCAAACAGACGATCATGCAAAGATGTGTTCACGGATGAATGGATGGACGAACATACATCTTTTGTGAACAAACGAACCTGTCAAGCCTTCCAACATACAAGCAAGGAGAAACATGCAAAAGAAACATCAAGCGAACCAATGACCATCGAAGACTCTACGCACTCTGCCATGTGGAGGTGAAGTTGTGACACACCATGAAGACATCCATCACCCAGTGACACTATAGCTCGACATGCACACCAGTAGCAACACAAATATACTAGCACTATTTATTACTCAAAACATCAACTAGATATTATGGTGGTATATTAATCCAATGCTTAATATAATTTACGCTTTGCAACTATTTGCAGAGAGCTGAATTCAGAGCCAAAGTTCCTCAGTCTAAGTTGAGGGTTTTCCATAAAGGTTCCATGGTCATAATATAAATAAAGAGATATGATAGCAAATAACAATAAGGTGGAGGGATAACATCCATGTGCAACACAATTTCTTTTTCAAACTTAGTTAAAAAGTAGTGATCATGTTTTCAATTAATAAGCCTATAACACCAACTGTATGTTTTCCAGGTTTACATGAACCCATTACTCTTTGAAATTTAGGATCTGATTTTAAATCATATATAATGTACTTTGACAACTTGTTCTTCAATAACCAATATGGTTCCTACTATCATGTTATTCTTGTTCTTCAAAATCATCTATATGTTGAGATTATTTTTCAGTGTCAAGGGTTTCTAGAAGATGAGAAACATCAATATTATTATCCTTCAATATATCATGGAAAAGCACAATTCAAAAAAAATAGAAGGTAGTTTCTCCATATGTTGGATTTTTTTTTTTTAGTTTTAAGGTGCTTCCCTTCATCTACAAACATTGCTTCCCAATTAAGGCATTTCAAGAAGCCTAAATCCATGACATCATAGGTTGATAATAAAATCTACACTAGCATATATCCACTAATCCCTAAATCATGGCACACATGTTGAGTCTTTACTCTTGCACATCACATATTTGATGGAGCCATTCTATTTTATTTGGTATAGATATTGTTATAAGTTATAACAAACTTTGCAGATGGATCTATGCTAGCATGGCCACCTATCCTATGGATCTTTTAGCATATGGTTACAAATTATTATTTTTATTCATACGATTGTGGAGAATTCCTCTTGAAGAAGATTCATGTTGAACCTGAGACCACTCTTACATGGTCAAAGAAACATGAAAACAGTGCAACCTTCCTAGAAGGGATGTATTTCACTTATGGATAAGCATGGCATAACATCCACTTTCTTCATGTTTACTATTTATTGTTTGACTTGTCTACCAGAAGTTGATTAGTAGATTAGTAGATGTCTAGGAGTTGATTAGAAGAAATGCTTTGTTTATTGTTAGGAGGATTCCCTTGTGTTAGCATATCTTTATGTTTATTGTTGTAAATTTTCATTGTGAGTTTTATTTCTTAATTAATATTACCACAAATTACATGATCTTGTACTAGACACACCCTCATGCATGTTTGAAGAGTTTGTTTCATCCAAAATTCTATTTTGGTGGATAAGGATTTTCCAAGATAGGACTGTTGTAGGTTCTTTATTTGGGTTACATGCTTCCTTATCACAATAAGAAAACACACCTTGAATTATGGATCTAATATATTGCTAATATGGAGTTAATTTCGTTCCAACAAATATGTCAAATTCCCTTCAAGTGCTGCCTTAAAATTCGAGAAAGATTGTAAAAATAGAAAAAATTAAATCTGGCGAGTTCCTAAAAAATAGGCTTTAAGTATCCATTCGAATATTCCAAAACATTACACCTATTGAAACAATGAAAGATATTTGTGTAAATAATCTCGTTCCTAACAAAATCATCTTTCATATTTGAAAAAATAATTTTCAGCTTCTCGAGAAGACCACTGAAATTTAATGACTAAAACATGAAATAATTTAATATTTAAATCTAGAAAAATGGGTTGCAAGTTTTCCTTTGTATCTCCCAAACCGTGATAGTTGTGTAAAAACTAAGAGAGGTTTTTCTAAATAAGCTCATTCCCTAGAAAAAATTCTTTTGGTTTTCAAAAATTCATTTCCAGTTGTTTGGAAACTCCACTTGAAGACAAAAACTAAAACAGGGAAAATATGAAGTTCTATAGAAAACTTTTGGTAGCGTTTTTGCTCTGTCACTTCACATTCATTGGCCACTCCTTGGCTGTAAAAATATAAATTTTCATGTGAAAATTGGAAGCAAAAAATGAACATATTCCCTCATGCATTCATCATATCCCACTTCAAATTCGGTCTTCAATACTCTTTACTAGTAGTTTTAATTTGACCGATTGAAATAACTATAGCTTATGGCTTTTATTTTGGTAGTGCCACCTAGCAAATGACATGTCAGACATGTTGTATGTTGATTTAGTAGTTCCTCCCTTATCATATTACATATATCACGTTGCCTTCTATTTTTGAAATGTCTTCATCTTATAGTGTTAGAATTGGCACTACCAAATTAGAAGGCGGTGCTAATAAAAATTTGGTAGAACCTAGACTTTAAAACCCCGATTGAGCTAACATAACAAATTTGAATGTTATAACATGTACAATATCATTCTATATAAACATTTAGGTCTTCCTCTTATGTTTTGGAACGTTTTCCTTCTTGACTGGTGCTTGCATATTCTTTTCATCATATTTTTTTTTCAATTTTTTCTTATGGCCCACTTTTCCATAATAAAGACACTTACAAGTCTTAGTGATTAATTGAGTCATTAGTACTGCTACTGTCATGATGCTTAAAATTATTTCCTTGGCCTTCAAGTTCCCTGTGAAATCCATTTCCGAACCTTCAATCCACTGCTTTTTCCAATTGTCTTGTTGTTAGAGTTTAGTACTCAAATCATCAAACTTCAGCTCAACATCTATAAAAGTATTATTAAGGGTTGCAATAAAATAGTCAAATGAGATTGTTAAACTCTTGAGAGTGATTACTATATTCTTCCATTTTATGTCCGACGACATTCCACTATTCTTCAAGGACTTTTGTCTTCAACAAATGATGTTGTAAAGATGCACTTTCATCCATTCTACTTGAAAACAATACATTTTTAAGGGAGAGGACTCCACCTTTCTTTGAAGTTTCATGTAAATCCTTCATTTTCTTCCAAATATGCGTAGTATTACCTTTGGCCTACACTTTAGCGAGCATTTCATTAAGACTGAAAACTTTACTAGCATCACTGCTTTTTAATTCTACCCATCAAACTTGGTTTGATTATTTCAGATAGTTGTTGGTCATGTTTCTTTAACCAGAACAAGCTGATCCAAATTCTCGTGCTAAAAATGGTAAAATTTTGGCTATCCTTTTGTGCTATGTTAGACAAACTAACCATTAGAGCACAAAAATTGAACCTATATTTTACTAAAAATAAAATGTGCAACTAAAATAGAGACTTGTAGTCAAGGAAACTATGTTTTTACCTATAGCTAAATATTGTTTCAGCAAATATATTATCAAGGGTCTGGAATGGAACTTAACTATAATGTTTAGTAGTATATTATAAATTATTGGAAAAGTAATGGCAAGGATATCAGATATCCATAACAGGTCTTTGTGGAATTGGTCTGGAGCTTTGATATCCTTTCTATGTCTTCTACGTTATTAGAGCTTCTAAAACAATCAACACTCCTGTGCTTCCAATTGATTTGGCAACACTTTCTCAAACCACTACTTTTGTTGCGTTGTCAAAATATTTGGTAGCAATTCTTTCAAGATCACTATGCCCTTACGCTGCCCAAGGAATTGACAGGTCCCTTTACAAACTTCTGAGCTCTTGCGCTACTAGAGAATTTGATAGCACTCTCTTAAAATCTCTACCCTTCTAAAACTTATTCTCGGCCTTCGTTCAATCGAATTTCCAAATCCACTTCAAATGCTTCCATTCGAAAGGTGTTGATCGAATTATAGAGTAGGGGGTACATCTTGGCTTGAATGTCATTCTAAAACCACAAAAAAGCTCAACTTTTATTATTCCTTCATACTTTGACCAGAGATCTAGCAAAAATTTAAAGGTATATTCAAAGTATAAAAAGGGAAAATTGCCACATACGCAAAACACCAAAACGTGTAATCTTTACAAACTCACACAGATAGCTTTATGCAGAACTCAGTGATACATCCACTCACAACTTTAAATCGATACGAAAAAAACTAAAGGCAAATATGAGGTGTACCAAGTTTTAAAACAACAGAAAGTGCATAATTCAAACCACAATTTAACTATGGACACTTCAATCAGGCCATGCCAACACATTCCTTCATGGTATTATAGAGTGATACAATAGGTTTCGAATAGATACAAGGAAATGGGGTGTTCTATCTCCGTCTTAGTTAGAATCAACCACAAAAAGGGCGAATTTGCAAATACATTGTTTCTTGAATCCACTGCACTTTGTAACGAGACTCGAATTGTTATGTGAACACACATTTAAAGTCACTACAATTCACACATGTGATTAATCCAAGACTCAAACCTTCAAATTATGAAGAGAGATACAATGATATTTGAAAAGGAAAAAGAAGAGATTGATTGAATATGTTACGAATCTTTGATACCAAAAATCATGCAGGGTGAACCATGAAGACTCACCTGCAATGTACCCTTGTCAGCTTTGTCACGTAATTTGGTAGGGCTCTGCAAAATTTCTTTGCCTTCTATGTTTCCAATTGATTTGGCAAAACTTTCTCAAACCACTACTTTTGTTGCATTGTCAAAAGATTTGCCAACACTATCTCATTATGGTCTCTGTCTACATCAAATGGCTTTCAAAGCACCTTCAATGCTTGAGGATCTATTCATAATCATCGAATTCAATTCCCTCCATAGGGTTACAATTCTTACACTCTCACAATCAGACCCTTTTAGGCCTTTGGTCAAATCAAACCTGCATTGCCTTCTTTGTTAGCCTTCTTTGTTAGCCTTCTTTGTTAGCCTTCTTGGCTCTGCTTCTGATTCTTTTGCATGAATCCTCTACCTAGAATCTAAATCTATTTAGCTTGAATCCATAAGGCCACTCAAAAAAAAAAATTACAAACATGCAGTGTCTTCTACAAAATTTTGTGTAATATGACTTTTCCCTTAAAATCAAAACCACCTCAGATTAACCACAAGTTCTAAACTTGACCCTTTAAGCTAAATTATAGGTGCATAAAAATTTACCTAACCATTCAAATTACACCATAAATTTATGAATGATTACCTGCTATACAATCTTGGAGTTTACCAATTGTAAACCACTTTGTCTTGGTCTCTACGCTCTTCAAATCAAGTTTGATTCTAACTTTGTTCTTCTCTCCTCATCTGACTTTTGATTTCCTTCTTCCCTCGTGTTATCACTTAGGTTGTCCCTAAGCTCCTGAAGGGATACGGCCGAGGTAACCACAAACCAAGCTTTGGATTGCAGGTTCTAGCCCACCTTCAATCAGAGAGGGCTCTCTCTTAGGATTTAGCTTTGTTGATGATGATTTTAGGCTAGCTATTGGGTTAAGGGGTTTTGATTTTTGTTTGGATGGAGTTTGAATGGAAGGAAGTTGCATTCAAGAAGAGAGGCAAGGGATAAGGTGATAAGTTCAAACTATTAGGCATGGAGTCATGGATTGAGGCTTGCTGTTGCGTTTTCTTGGTCACAAGAGGATTATAGAGCAGGATAGCTACACATGAAACAATACCAATTGCTGAAAAGATGGGATGAAAGTCAGTGATGAAAGGCAATTAAGAATCTTTCATCAGCTAACAGAGAAGAGAGGTGAATGAATGGTTATCTAGGAGCAGTTAAGAATTCCTAAACTAACATTCATATGTGAAAGAAACAGTGTAAACATGATCATTTAAATATGCATGTTCATAACTATTCCTGATGAAAACATGAATAAATCGTAGAAATTGAGCATAGGGTGCTGCCAAGCAAATCCTAAACTATTCTTCCTTTCTGCAATTTTAGATGGTGAAACATAGATGATAAAACAAGCATGAAAAACTAAACAGAGTTAAGGGACACTTATTGAACCATGTAGAAGCACAGGAATTCCATAGTCACTCTTCAGCCAATTAAACACAGCAGATAGTTTCAGAATCCATGCATTTCAACAGTCTTTGATTATAGAATTTATCATATACACAATGCGAGTCTCTGCTCAAGCAAAACATCAAACCAACAAAGACCAACCAATCCCCCTTACATGTTTCAGGGTGGTATATATAAGCAAAATATCTAGCAGTATTTATTACAACCGACCTAAACAGGTCTGCGGTAAAAGAGCTTTTTAAAACCTAACTTATGTTGGAATTAAATGTAAGTAAGTCTTCTTTGGGCTGTGCCAGAGGAAGCTAGATCAAAAGTGAGTTAATGTGGTGTCCTCTGTGGCTTGGTGCAGTGGTTTTGTAATAACTATGCATTGAGTTCTAGTCCACTGATATTCTGTGAGCTTTAATGTGAAGTCATTTGTGCTGGTGAGCTTTGAATGGTTCCTTAACTGCTTCTTGACTTTCAAGGTTTTTCTTTTAATGCTTCATTCGCCTCGAGCCCTGAGAAGATCTTCACTGATACACTTTGCCGCTACACTGACACTATTTGACATGCATTTTGGCTTCATATCTACTCTGATACTCTTTAACCCCTAAACCGGGTCTCTCTCTGTCTTCTGATACGGTAAAATTAGCAAAATCAGGCTTTTTCTACCTTTTTTGTTGCAGAAATGGCTAAGGAATCAAAAGATTCCCTAAAGATTCCCCATTTCGGTCTATTTTCCGTAGCATCGAAAATTGCCCCTATTTTTCATTCCAGGCTTCTGAAGCTTATTTTTTCACTTGTGCATTTTTTCAGCGGCTGACGCCATCGGTACGGCAGATGATGTCAGCATGACATTAGCAGTGGGACCCTCTTGTACGGTGATGACATCAGCATGATGACATCACCAGGGTGATGTGGCAATACGGTGGGGTGATGACGTGGCGAGACACAGTGGCAGGGTGACGTCAGCCAGGCGCAGGCAGGAAGGGGTGAGGTGGAGGCGATGTGGCAGGGTGATGCGGCGCTCATGTTATGTGAGGGGAGGGCAGTTTTTGGATTGCATCGGACCGCTTTTGATACAAAGGTGGTATTTGTCAGGGGCGGCCCAATGCAATGGGATGGCGCCAGCTGTCCTGATGTACGACTGTAAAACCGTCGGACATCGGCTGCTAACGAACCATCACAAGAGGGCGCCCGATATGCACGAGGGCCGTCGGATCTGGGAGGGCTGATCTGATGGTGGATGGGAGGAGAAGGTGCATGGGGTTTAGTTAAAGTGCACGCGCGATAAATTTTAATATTTGTGGTCGCGGGTGGGTTTCAAACTTTAGGTTAAGGGCTAATGAGTTTGCCTCTTTGGCTATTTATTAATCAAACATTAACAAATTCCAAAAATGCAATGAGCGGGGGTTGGTTAATGCATTTGGAGGGGGTTTCTTGTGTTTTGGAAGGAGTCCAAACACCTGGGAGGGGAAATTTATGCAGAAATGAGGGTTCTTACTAAGATCCAGGTGAACTTAGTAATTCCCAAAGGGATATTTATGGTTATGTTTCAACCAGAGGGAGGGGATATTTACATAGGGGAATTATTAACATAGTTTTAGGGGGAAGGGAAATAGATAGGGATTTACATAATAATGTTAGGAGTTAATATGAAAATGACAAGAAAGCGCTAAGTTTCAGAGACCTTAGGCTTTAAAGGGGAGATAGAACTTTGTAGAGAAAGTCTGGACCCTCCTTGAGTAAAGCAAATCATTACCAAGGCAAATAATATGGAAAATGATGAATTTAAGAGGTATCGAGCAGATCTTGACCTATTAAGGGGAAGTTAGTAAATGATTTAGGGAAGAGGAAGAAAGGGAAGTTAGACATGCCTCACTTGAAGTGCTTCAAATAGGAACTGCCTGATAACTGTGATCTGGATAAATATAACACTTGAAAATGTGGAATTGATCACGAATCAACATTCTGCAACCTCAAAACTACTTACCCAGCCTACTTACCTAGCATTTTTTCTTCTTTTTAGTTTGGGTGCACTTAGACTTGTAGACCTAGATTTTCAACTTTTCTTTTTCTGTTTTCCTATCTACATCTACACTTATTTCTTCCAAGGGCCCAGATTAAATAGTTGGGCTCCTTTGATTCTCTACCTATCTAAGAATCTGCCAAGATTAAGCTATTTGGACAGATTATTCATTCTCTATATTCTAAAACAGGAAATTGAAACCTAGGGAGACCATGATTAAGTTGTTTGGACCTCCCTTTAGATGAAAATTTTACAAAAATGGAATAACTCTTCAAAACTGGAATGCAGCAGTTGAACTTAGACTAGCACACTTTCATGGCCTCCTTCTTTGGTGTCTGTTAGCAAATATGGAGCATTGTAGCATGCAAAGAATGACATATTTGGCCTATAAAAATGTCAATCATGAAATATGAGTAACCTGCTGCAGCAGGAGGCTAACAGTGGCTCCACTTGGGGATGGCTTCTCCTTGTGAAAAGCCAAGAACAGCAGGTCAAACTGCCTTATTCTTCTATTGTTGTTGTGCTTTGAAACTTCTTAGTGCTGATTGTTAGATTAATTTGAAATTTTGGGCTGAAAACAACGCTTTCCTTTAACTGATTTGCTGGTGAACTGTAAAGCACTGCCTGCTTTCTTCTGCGTGCTTTAGCATCCGGACTGTTTACAAAATGAAATAAAGTGCTGATATATACAAACATTTATGTACAAAAAATAACACCGCCTGTTTTTTCTCAATCAAAAGGGATCATGGTAATGTTTTAACATTCGGCCATTAACAGGACCTTCTTCAATTGTGTTGCCATCTAGAGATTTGAGGAAATATGTGTTATTGCCTTGCACTGTGCTAATAATGTATGGACTTTTCCACAAAAAATTAAATTTCGCATGTTTTCCCTTGTCCTCTCTTCGTGAGTCCCAACTTAGAACTTTGCTACCAACCCAGAAATCCTTTGCTTTAGCTTTCTTATCAAACATCTTTTTGAGCTTCTCTTGCAATATTTGAACTCTGTTATACACTTGCTCTTTGGTTTGCTGAAGATGAATGTTTTGATTAACTCTTCTCTGCATGTCATTTTGTTCATCCTGAATCTCCTGTAACAGTTTGATAGTAGGAATGCCCAAAGACGAAGGAAATCTGGCTTCCATGCCATATACTAGCTCATAAGGGCTCTTCCCAATGGATTTCTTGGTTGAAATTTTGTCTGCCCACAGATCATTTGTGAGCTTCCTATGCCAGTTCTTTTTGTTTTCCTATAGCAATTTCTTTATGATGTTGATGAGGCTTTTGTTGGATGATTCGGCCAAGCCATTACCTTGAGGGTAGTAAGTTGTGGAGTGGCCCAGGGTAATGTGGAATTTATGGCAGAAGTTGATGATCTTTTTGGATTTGAAGGCAGCAGTATTGTCAGTGATGATTTTCTCAGGGCAGCAAAATCTGGAAAGGATATTTCCCTCAAGGAATTGGATAATTGTGGAGTCATTGACTTGTCTACATGGGATGGCTTCAATCCACTTAGTGAAATAATCAGTGGCTGTTAAAATCCACTTGTGCTGGCCTAAGGAAGAGGGATGAATTTCTCCAATGAAGTCGAGACCCCATTGTTGAAAAGGTTTTTCAGTTGAAATGGGCTTAAGGGGTAAAGGCAGTAATTTTCTTTTCCCTTCAAATATTTGGCATTTGTGACATGATACAGCAAATTTCTTGACATCTGCAAATAGAGAGGGCCAATAATAACCAGCCCTTAAAATCTTGTCAGCAGTGGACTTCCAATATAAGTATCCTCCATATTCCCCTGCATGGAACTATTTCATGATGTTGTTAGTTTCATTCTAAGTCAAAAAATTAAGCAATATTCCTTCATGATTTTTCCAAAACAAATCACCATCAATGACACAAAACTTTGATGATTTCATCCTTAAAAATCTTTTCTTGGTCCTGGACAATCCTGGGGGAGCACACAGGTTAACAATACAAAGCAAATATCAGCATACCATGGGGATTGCAAAAAGGTTTCACTGATCTATGGAGTCGCCATCTCCTGTTCATTTTCTAGTTGATTAATGTCTAAGGCCTGGAAGTTTGTTTCGTACATTAGCTTGGATAAACCTTGTCCTTTTATCAGCTTGGTGGGTTTTATCTCAATGTCATATTCAAGAATGCTCGCAATCCACTTGCCTCTTTTTCCTTCTAGTCCCTCTTGAGTTAATATATCTTTTACAATAGAGTTTGGGACATAGGCAATCACATGGGAATATAAGATGTAAACTCTGAAGTCTTTGATGGCCTTAACCAGGGCATAAGCCTGCTTTTCCATAATCTAATATTTCAAGGATGCATCTTTTAAACCTCGGCTGAAGAAAGCGATTGGCTTTTCATTACCTTGATCATCCTTTTGCAAAAGGACAGTGGCTATGGTGTGCTCAGATGCAAAAGAAAAAATGATAAAATCTTTGTCGAATTGTGGACTAGTGAGGACAGGCGTTTCACTCAAGGTAGTTTTGATACTCTCAAAAGCTTGTTTGGTTTCAAGAGACCATTTTACCTTGGCATCCTTTTTTAACATATTGCTCAATAGCCTCATTAGCTCAGCTAGGTTCGAGATAAATCTCCTTAGGAAATTGATCTTTCCAAGGAATGCTTGCAACTCTTTTATGTTTCTTGGATATGGGATTTGGAGGATAGCTTGAATTCTTTTAGGATCAATTATAATCCCATCTTTTGATATGATATGGCCTAGAAGCTTACCTTCCTCAAGGGAAAACAGGGACTTCTTAGGATTCAAGGAAATGCCATATTTCCTGCATGTCATGAAAATTTGCCTTAGATGCTTAAGGTGCTCTTGGTAAGATTTGGAGAAACGGGTTAGGTCATCAAGGTAAACAACGAGGAAATCATGTATCTCCTTGGCAAATGCAATATCCATTGCCCTTTGAAAGGTAGCACTAGAGTTTTTTAGTCTGAAAGGCAATATAACATACTTAAATGTTACCCACGGTGTGGTAAAGGTTGTCTTGTCTTGGTCATCTGGGTGAACAAGTATCTGATTAAATCCTGAAAATCCATCTAGTAAAGAAATTCTAGATGACACCACTACTCTTTGTAGGATATGGTCCATTTTGGGCAAAGGATAGTGCTCTTTTAGAGAGACCTGGTTTAAATTTCTCAAGTCTACACACAGTCTGATCTCTCATGTTTTTTTTTCTTGTGGGAACTAAATTGGATACCCATTCAAAGAATCTGATGGGTGCAATGGTACCCGCTTCAAACATTCTCTTTATTTCTTTTTCAATGAGGGGAAGAAGCATGGGATTTATTCTTCTAAGTTTTTGTTTGAATGGTTTTTGATTTGGTTTTAAGGGAATGGTATGTTGAATCACTGAGGTTTCATAGGACTTCAAGTCCTCATAACTCCAAGCAAATACATCTTCAAACTCTTTGAACAAATCCACATATTTTGGTTTTTGATCAGGGGGCAGATTTTTGGACAGCTTAATCATTTTGGGCTTTTCTGCTATCCCTATATTATGTTCTTCTATAGCAGCATTTAAAGGCTCCATTTTTGGCTTTTTGGGCACATCATTGTCATCAAACATGTCTTCTAATGGAGTAAGGCCAGCAGGCAGAAAATTATTCTTTAGATCAATAAACTCATCCTCTGCTTTGGCTGTTTCCTCTAAACACATTTGTTTCAGTTGTTCTATGTTTGTGTTGTCAAAAACAGTTGGGTTAAGGATTTGTTTAGCTATTGTAGCTGTTACAGCCTGTTGATTTTCTTCTATTAGCTGTTGGGAATCGTTCATGGCATCCATGTCAATGTTTGTATTTGAAAATTCGCCCTCAACAGTGAGGAAATTGTTAATCTGGGCATCATTTTGAAATACTTGCCAATATTTAACATTGTTAGGGATCGAGGGCCTATGTTTTATCTTAGCAGTGAAATGGTGATTTGGCTCAAAGGGAAGCTTGCATGTACTAGCAAAATTTGCTAGGCTGTGAGCATGAATATTATGGTCTCTTGAAATTTTGGCCAGCTTGGATTCATTGAAAGAATTGAGTATTTCTGTGGCAGCAGTCCTATAAGCTCTCATTCTATTGTCATTAGTAACAAAGTTACCTTTCATTTGTTGGATGATCAAATTGGAGTCACCTAGGATGGACACTTTTGCAGCTCCTAGGACTTTGAGCAGTTTTAGGCCTAAGAGGAGAGCTTCACACTCTGCCATGTTGTTCGTACATCTGAAATTTAGTCTGTAGGCATGACCCTCTGCATGGTTGTTGTTTGTATTTTAAATCCATACCCCTGCCCCTGCTCCCAACTTATTGACAGAACCATCAAACTCTAAATACCATGTGATTTCTTGTTTGTGGTTTGTATTAAGAGTTTCAGCTATTTGAGGATTGGGCAGTCTTACAATTTTTGCTTCAGGAGGTTCTTCTTGTTTGCTGGTTGCCTTGACTGTTGGGACAATTTCATGGGTATTGGAAACTGATTCCTCATTGATGCATGTTTCTTTCTTTAAGGCTAAAGGCTTCTCATCAGTTGGAGGATTGGTGTCATCATTAAATAAAATAAAAGAATCCATATCAGAATGGATTGAGTAAATTGGAAAATTTTGGGGCTTTTCCTCACTACTTACCACATACTTCATCAGAGTTTCACTGTACAGTCTCTTTGGTTTCCCAAAGACAGATATAGTGGCATAAGAGAGGTCAAGTTGAAGGGATCCTTGCAGTTTTTCTCCCCATGATCTTGATAGGAGCATGCTACATTTTGTTGGAATGTCAGCAACTACTACGTCCATTAGGATTGTCTTGTTGGGAAATTGGACTAGAGACACACAAAGGTCTTTGTTTAAGCCTAAACACTTGACTTGACTTGAGTCAAAGGAATATAGATCTTTGTAGGGTCTTGTGACATCAAGGTTTAGCTTTTCCATTACAGCTTTGCGCATAAGGTTATGTGAGGCACCTGAGTCAAACATAGCATTATGCAAGATTTTGTCATGTATGTGCAAACTGACATAAAAGGGTGGAACGGGTCCATATGTTGATTTTCCGTTAACTTCTGGACCAAACAGCAGCTCAGGGGTATCATCTAAAACATTTACATCATCCCTGACCTCTGGTAGTTGAAGTGACCTTTGAATTTGTTGCCTATAGACATCATGTTTGGCAAGTTTTGAGAGGGGAATGGATATCTTGAGTTTTCCAATCTCTGCTTCTAAATTGAATGGCTTTTCCGATGGAATCCTAGCGTTGGAAGTAGCAGAATTTTCCTTGTCAAGAGTGTTCTCTGTGTTTTCTTTTTGAATGTCAGCGTTATGATGATTGACCGTTTGTAGTATTTCTATCTTGGGAAGATTTTCTGGAGTGCCGTTCAGATTTTCTTTTGAGGGAGAGGAAAGTAGAGGCTGATCAGTACGGGGCTAAATGTCTGATATGTCCTCTATAGTTACCTGATGCGGGTTTGGGACAACAATATCAACTGGTTCTGTTATGACAACATTGTCCTTAATTTTGTTGGGCTTTTTGCTATCCTTTGTTCTGCTAGGTGTAGGGACATCAATGGTCCTTGTTCTCAACTTATATTGTTTGTGCACCTCATACACAGCAGAATCATAACCTTGTTTAAAATCAAAAGACTCTTCAGACTTGGTCTGAAATTGTTTTACATCAGGGTAGTCTCGGTCCTCTTGAGTGAGAAAGATTTACTGTTCATTTTTTGAATCTATCAGGTTCATGTGAGTCTCATCTGTGAGCTCACTGGATGTGGATGCTTCCGCATAGTTTTCTTGGAAAGGAGGCCTAATATCATGGTCGGGACTAGCCCTTCCAGCGTTTGTGGTTTGATTTTTCCTGAAGTTTGGATTCCTTATGGTGTTGGACTGTTGTCCTTCCCATGATGATTTTCTCTCAACGTTCTCTACTCTGTCTCCTAGCCTATGCATGTCGTTGATGATAACATCTAGTTTTTGGTCTAAGGCTGAGGGTTCCTCCTTGAAGGTGGTTCTTCTCTCGGTTCTGGCTCTGTTTCTTTTGGCAAGTTTGCCTACACACTAACAACAACAACTTGCATCTCTGCAAGGCTTTGAGGGGCTCTTTCCCTTAACTGATATGCCATTTCAGCATCGAAACCATCAGGGAATTTGTACAAAGCAAGATCAGGTGGTGGTCTTAAATTTTGTGGTATTGCATTGTAGACATTATTAAACCTCGCGCAGTATTCCAAGACAGCCTCTTGAGGTCCTCTCTTGATAGTATCATACTCAGATAATATGTGCAAGGGGTCTTTCTTTTTCTCCTATCTATTGATAAATGTCTGGTATAAGGCTTCTGGGTTTAGTATGGAGTTGGGTGTAAGTTCTCTAAACTAGGTTCTGACATCACCTGTCAAACTTTGGACAAAAATCTTCATCTTTACACTGTCGTCATCAATATCATAACTCTCAAAGTAATCCTGCATTTTCTTTGTATGCTATAGGGCTGTGCAGGAATTTGTGCCATCGAAATAGGTAATCTTTGTCTGATAATCCTGAGGCATAGCCCCGGGATTGGCAGGCAGCTGTAAGGGCGCATATCTATTAACCATATTAACAGGGATAAGGGGAACAACAGGAGTGACTGGGATAATAGGAGCAACCGAGGTAGTATTTGTAGTGAATGGAGGTGTGGAAGAAGTGCCTGGAGAAGTGGATGATGAACACGGGGAACTAGGGGTTGAACGAAATAGGACTTTGACAGGGGTTGGAACACTATTAGGTTGAACTGTTTCGGGACTAGTATCAGCAGAATCTTCTTGCTGGTCTTGCTTTCGAAGGATCTTAGGGATTATGTTGGGATTTTCAAAAACAGCTGGGGGATTCGAATCAGGATTTGACCTTGTATGACGCAAATGCTTCTTGGGAGCCAGCTTCTAACTTGTTTTTGGGAAATTTTTCTAAGAACACAGGTCGAGCGAACTTTTTAAAGGTTGGTTTCTTCCTCTGTGGAGCTTTAGACTGGTTTTGTGAGATTATCTGGTTCAGTCCCTAGTGGAGTCACCATTATGTTACCACTCAGGTTGTCCTTAAGCTACTGAAGGGATACGGCCGAGGTAACCACAAACAAATATTTGGATTACAGGTTCTAGCCTACTGAAATCAGAGAGGGCTCTCTCTTGATGATTTAGCTTTGTTGATAATGATTTTAGGCTAGCTATTGGGTTCAGGGGTTTTGATTTTTTTGTTTGGATGGAGTTTGGATGGAAGGAAATTGCATTGGAACAGAGAGGCAAGGGATTGGGTGATAAGTTCAAACCATTGGACATGGAGTCATGGATTAAGGCTTGCTGTTGTGTTTTCTTGGTCACAAGAGGATTATGGAGCGGGATAGCTACACATGAAACAATACCAATTTGCTGAAAAGATGGGATGAAAGTCAGAGATGAAAGGCAATTAAGAATCTTTCATCAACTAACAAGGAAGAGAGGTGAATGA